>PVKH010000078.1:0-52640 GCA_004027955.1 Chaetophractus vellerosus | reverse complement strand
TTTATCCTAGTAGATGAAAAATCCATTCTTTTACTGTAAAAAAATTAAATCATTTCCACCAAAACTAATATTAAATGTGTAGGTAGAGAAGAATGAAGAGAACGGTTGTATCTTCATTCAGAATTAGAAAAGAGACAAAGTAACCATTTTCTATTACTAAAGAAGTTAACTCTATGACATTAATTTCACCAAGGAAATCTGTAGTTTTCATTTTAGAGAAGTTAATTGTTAGCACTTCTATTTATGAAGCGCTGTGTGCTCAAATCTTTGACAAAGTTTTCTATGTTGTGATTGGCCCAAGATATCTAGCCTGGAGTGTTTCACATTTTTCGAGCTTTGTGGTCCTATCCTCCCACTAGGTGTCTGATGAATTGATGCAGATAGCCCTGAATTGCAGCAAATGCAAGAGTAAGGTTTTACAAGTATTAAAAAATAATTTAAAATGTCAATATTCAAACTCTTTCATAGTTCATATATTTTATGTCTGTACTGAATATGGCTCCTATGTATATAGCTTAAAGCAGATTAACAATGGGGCAGTACTATTCATGAAGCATCTTAATCCATGAAACCTGTAAAGTCCTAACAATTTTTAAAAATATATATAAACTTATAACCCTGTCTGCAAGTCATTGTGAATTTCCTTGGCAGTTGTGGCATTTCTCATTCAAAAATAAACTCCTTTTCAGTTTGATGCAATGCATCTGGGTTAATAAGAAAGCAGAAAATTGTTTCAACCCCCTAACAATTTTTAAATGACATAGAGCGTGTATCATGCCATTGCATAATAGTTACATACACATAGCAGATTACCACCATGTCTAAAACACCATGTTTTGACATATCCCTACTGAAAGTTTTACCTGTATTCTAGAGTAAGAAATTACTAAATGATGTTTTACCTTCTCTTTCATAACAATCCATGTCTAAAAACTTCTATAGCCAGTGTAGAAATTAGAATATATGTCTTTCCCAAAATAATCTTTATTATTAAAAAATTAGTTTGTGACTTAGGTAACTTGTTCCCAAGACAAGAAATCAGAAATGTGTTTCAATATGTTAAATGGAAACATACATAAAAACCAATGCTTAATGAAGAAGAAATGATTTCTACAAATATGCACTGACATACAGTGGTTGGGATGGATTTTGTATTAGCACAACCTATGATTGGAATTTTCTCCTTTACCTGTGCTTCAGACTCTGTAGATTTTTTCCCCCTTTATTAGAGAGTTGTAGGTTTGCAGAACATTCATGCATAAAAGACAGGTTTACCATGTACTTCCCCACCACCAACACCTTGCATTGGAGTGGAACATTTGTTACAATGGATGCTAGCACATTTTTATAAAAGTACCATTAATTAAATAGTTTAACTTAGGTTTCACTGTTTCTGTAGTGTAGTTCCATGGAGTTTTCTTTTAATTTTTATTGTTATCATATAAAAAATCCAAAATTTACCCTTTTAATCATATTCAGATATATATTTTAGTACTATTAATTGTGTTCACAATGTTGTGCTACCATCACATTCATTACCAAAACATTCCCATCATTCCAAAGAGGAGCCTGTACATTTTAAGCCTTAACTTCCCATTCCCTATCTCTACCTAAACCCCTGGTAAACTATATTCTACATTCTGACTTTATGAATTTGCTTATTCTAATTGTTTCATATCATTTAGATGATACAATATTTGTCCTTTTGTGTCCTACTTATTTCATTCAACATGATGATATCTTCACGGTTCAACAATTTTGTCTCATGTATCAGGACTTCATTCCTTTTTACAGCTGAATTAATATTCCATATTATATATATACCAAATTTTATTTATTCATTCATCAGTTGATGGACACTTGAGTTGCTTACATCTTTTGGCAATTGTGAATAATGCTGCTATGAAAATCAGTGTGCAAATATCTGATCAAACCCCTGCTTTCAATTCTTTTGGGTATATACCTAGTAATGAGAATGACAGGTCATATGGTGATTCTATACTTAGCTTTCTGAGGAACTGCCAAAGTGTCTTCCAAAGCAGCTGCATTATTTTACATTGCCACTAGGAATGAATGAGTCTTCCTTTTTCTCTGCATCATTTCCAACACTTGTTATTTTCCTTTTTTTTAATAGCAGCTATTTTAATAGATATGCAATGGTACCTCATTGTGGGTTTTTGTTTGTTTGTTTGTTTTTTGCGTTTCTCTGATAGCAAATGTTATTGAGCATCTTTTCATGTGCTTTCTGGCCATCTGTATATCTTTCTTGGAGAGATGTCTATTGAAGTCTTTGTCCAATTTTTATTGGTGGTGTTGTCCTTTTGTTGTTAACTTGAAGGATTTCTTTATATATATACCAGATATTAATCCTTTATCACATAGGTGGTTTACCAATATTTTCTCCCATTGTGAAGATTGTCTTTTTACTTTCATGATAAATTCCTTTGAGGATGAAAAAAATTGCGTGTGTATTTATTTTGATGAGGCCTATTTATCTACTTTTTCTTTTGTTGCTTGTATTTTGGGTGTAAAGTTTAAGAAACCATCACCTAACACAAGGTCCTGAAGATGCTTCCACAAATGTTTTCTTCTAAGAGTTTGATCATTATTACTGATACTTAGGTTTTTAATCCATTTTTCAGTTGATTTTTTTTAATATGGTGTGAGGTAAGTGTCCTCCTTTTTTTGCTAATGGAGATCCAGTTTTCTCAGCACCATTTATTGAAGAGATGATTATTCCCCAGTTGAGTAATCTTTGCCACCTTGTCAAAAACCAGTTGGCCGTAAATGTGAGGGTTGATTTCTGAGCTCTCAATTCTATTCCATTTGTCTATATGTCTTTCCTTTTTTGCCAGTACCATGCTGTTTTGATTATTGTGGCTTTGTAATAAGTTTTAAGATTAGGAAGTGTAAATCCTTCAACTTCATTCTTCTTTTTCAAGATGGTTTTAGCTATTCAAGGTCCTTTATCCTTGTGTGTGTGTGTGTGTGTATATATATATATTTTTTTTTTTAATAAAGATTCTTTTCAAGTTCACTATTTATTTTTATTTTTCTATTTATTATACATCCCCCCGCTTCTGCTTGTTCTTGCTGTGTTCATTTTTCTTTGCGTTCCTCTGTGTCTGCTTGTCTCCCCCCACTGGGGCGACCTGCCGAGTCAGGTCACCGGTGCGGCGGCCCACATGCTCGCAGGGGCTCGCCCTTGCTCGCGGGTATTTATTTTTATTAGAGAAGCTGTAAGCTTACAAAACAATCATACATAATGTGCAGAATTCCCATACATGACCCCTCTACCAACACCTTACATTGGTTTGGATAATTTGTTACAGATTATGAAAGAACATGATCAGACTTTTACCACTATGGTATATAGCGTACACTTGGTATATTTTTTCCATACACCCCCTCTTATTAGCACTATGTATTCGTTTTGTACATTTATTATAGTTCATGAGAGAACACTCTCATATTTCTACCTTCAACCACAATCCATCTTCCACCACATGGTTCATTGTGTTATACAGTCACCTGCATTTTACAATCTATCCAAAGTGTACACTCAGTAGCTCTCACTTTCATCACAGAGTTGTGCAGTCATTGCACCAGTTAACTTTTCCTTAATCCAAAAGAAAAAATCCCATAACCCCCTATTATTGACCCTTGACATTGATATAGTATGTTCTTTGACATGGATGCAAGAATATTACAATATTGCTGTTAACTATAGTCCATAAGTTATATTAATTATATTTTCTCATGCATCACTATATTCTTACCACCTTGTAATAATGACTTACATTTGTTCTAATTCATAGAAGAACATTTTTGTATTTGTACTATTAACCACATTCCTCATCTACCTCCAGGTTCACCATATTATTCAGCTCCTAGATTATTCTCTAGCTTTCTTTCAATTGACATTTATATGCCTAGACCACCCCCTTCAGCCAAAATTACATTTATAAACCAGCTGTATTAGTTAGACTCACTCTAATGTGTTACCATCAACTCTGTTCATTTCCATACTTTTGCAGTCAAGCTAACTGAAAATCCTACATAGATTAAGCATCAGTACTTGTTCTCAGCCCTCATCCTATCTCCTAGTAACCTATAGTCTGGGTTTTAACACCATGTGTTTATTCTTCATATTTAGTTCATATTTGTGAGACCATATACTATTTGTCCTTTTGTGTCTGGCTTATTTCACTTAGCTTAATGTCCTCAAGGTTCATCCATGTTATCATATGTCCCCATTTCATTTCTTCTTAAAGCAGTATAGTATTCCATCATATGTATAGATGGCATTTCATTTATCCATTCATTGGTTGATGGACACTTGGGTTGTTTCCATCTTTTGGCAATTGTGAATAATGCTATGAACATTGGTGTGCAGATGTCTGTTCACATCATGCTTTTGAGTTCTTCTGGATATATTCCTAGTAGATTGCCAGATCATATGACAGTTATTTATTTAGCTTCTTGAGGAACCACCAAACTGTCTTCCACAGAGAGTGCACCATTTTACATTCCCACCAACAGTGAAGGAGTGTTCCTATTTCCCCACATCCTCTCCAACATTTGCTTTTTTCATTTTAAATAATAGCCATTATTTGAGGTATGAAATGATATCTCATTGTAGTTTTGATTTGCATTTCCCTAATAGCTAGTAATATTAAACATTTTTTCATGTGCTTTTTTGCCATTTGTATTTCCTTTCGGAGAAATGTCTAAGTATTTTGTATATTTTTTAATTGGATTGCTTGCTCTTTTATTGTTGAGTTGTTTGATTTCTTTATTTATATAGCATGGAAATCAAACCCTTATTGAATATTTGATTTCCAAATATTTTCTCCCATTGAGTGGGTTGTCTTTTCATCTTCTTGACAAAATCCTTTGAAGTACAAAATTGTTTAAGTTTGAGGAGGTCTCATTTATCCATTTCTTCTTTCATTGTTTGTGCTTTCAGTGTAAGGTTTAAGAAACTATCACCTACCACCAAGTCTTGAAGATGTTTCCCTACATTTTCTTTAAGGATTTTTATGGTTCTTGCTTTTATATTTAGGTGTTTGATCCATTTTGAGTTATTTTTGTATAATGTTTGAAGAAGTGGTCCTCTTTCTATCCTTTTGGATATGGATATCCAGTTCTTCCAGAACCATTTGTTGAATAGACTGTTCTGCCCCAGCTAGGTGAGTTTGACAACCTTGTCAAAAATCACTTGGCCATAGATGATCTGTTTCTGAGCCATCAATTCAGTTCCATTGGTCTATATGTCTACCTTTATGCCAGTACCATACTGTTTTTACCACTATAGCTAAGTAATATGATTTAAAGTACAGAAGTGAGTGTCCTTCAACTTCACTTTCCTTTCTAAGATGTTTCTGGCTATTGGGACCCCTTACTCTTCCAAACAAATTTGGTAATTGCTTTTCTATTTCCTTAAAAAAGACTTTTGGAATTTTTTATAGGGATTGCATTGAATCTGTATATCAGGTTAGGTAGAATTGACATCTTAATGATATTTAGTCTAACAATCCTTGAAGATTGAATGTTCTTTCATTTATTTAGGTCTTCTTTGATTTCTTTTAGAATGCATTGTTGTTTTCTGAATACAAGTGCTTTATGTCTTTGGTTAAGTTTATTGCTAAATACTTGATACTTTTTGTCTCTATTGTAAATGGAATTTTTTCATGACTTCCTCCTCAGATTGCTCATTACTAGCTGTATTAGTCAGCCAAAGAGGTGCTGATGCAATGTACCAGAAATCTGTTGGCTTTTATAAAGGGTATTTATTTGGGGTAAAAACTTACAGTTACAAAGCCCTAAAGAGTACAACTCAAGGTTATTTGCTCACCCAAAGTCTGCTGCCATGTGTAACTCAAGGTTACTTGCTCACCCAACGTCTTCTGCCATGTGTTGAAGCAAGATGGTTGGCAATGTCTGTGAGTGTTCAGCCTTCCTTTTTCCTCTTAAGGCTCAGTGGTCCCAGCCTCTTCTGATCTCAGCTGTAGACTGGCATAGGGCTCATCTGTCTTCCTCTGCAGCTCATTTCTTTCCAGGCTTATCTGCTCTGGTCTCTTCACAAGGTCAGCTGTAAACTATCAGGCTCATTTCTGTTCATGGGGCCACAGGATCCTCTGTGTATCTTCTCTGTGTATCTACTTCCATATGAGAGTCTGTTTTATCAGCCCACCAAGGGGGCTGGGGCTCAATGCCGAGCCACACTCTAATGATGTGGTTGAATCAAAGCCCTAATCTTAACATTATTTAATCAGACCTCTTAGCTGAATCTAGTGCAATTAAAGGCTTATTATGCCCAGAGGAACAGTCCAATTAACAATAATAATCTATATTTCTTTTTGGATTTCATAAATAATGTCAAACTGCCACACTAGTGTATAGAAACACTACCGATTTTTAAAAATATTAATCTTGTGTCATGCCACTCTGCTGAATTTGTCTATTAGACTAGTAGCTTTGTTTGTACATTTTTCAGGGTTTTCTAGGTATAGGATCATATCATCTGTGAATAGCAAATGTTTTACATCTTCCTTTTCAAGTTGGATTCCTTTTATTTCCTTTTCTTGCCTGATTGCTCAAGCTAGAACTTCTATCACTATATTGAACAACAGTGTTGGCAGTGGGCATCCTTGTCTTGCTCTGGTTCTCAACAGGAAAACTTTCAGTCATTCACCATTGAGTACAATATCTGCTTGATTTTTCCTATATGCTCTTTATCATGTGAGAAAGTGTCTGATTCTTATCTCTTTTTATTCCATCAAGAAAGGATGTGGATTTTGTCAAATGCCTTTCCTGTATCAATCAAGATGGTCATGTGAATTTTCTTCTTTGATTTATTAATGTGGTATGTTACACTGATTGATTTTCTTGTGTTGAACCACCTTTGCATGCCTGGAATGAAACCCACTTGATTATGATGACTAATTCTTTGAATGTATTGTTGGATTCGATTAGGAACTATTTTGTTGAGGATTTTTGCATTCATATTCATTAGGGAAACGGGTCTGTAATTTATTTTCATAATATCTTTATCTGACTTTGGTATTAGGGTTATAGTGGCTTCTTAGAATGAGATTCATAGCATTCTTTCCTGTTCAATTTTTTGGAAGTTTGAGTAAGTGATATTAAATCTTCTTTGAATGCTTGCTAGAATTCACGTGTGAAGCCATCTGGTTCTGGGCCTTTCATTTTGGGAAGATGTTTGATGACCATTTTAATCTCTTTATGTGTGATTGGTTTGTTGAGGTCTTCTATTTCTTTTAGGGTCAGTGTAAGCTGTTCTTATATTCCTAGTACTTTGTCCATTTCCTCTACATTGTCTAGTTTGTTGTCATACAGTTCTTCATAATATCCTTTTATGATCTATTCTATTTCTGTGGGGTCAGCAGTAATGTCCCTCCTCTCATTTCTGAATTTATTTATTGCATCTTCTCCTTTTTTTCTTTGTCAGTCTAGATAAGGGTTTGTCGATTTTGTTGATCTTCTCAAAGAACCAACCTTTGGTTTTGTTGATTCTTTCTATTGTTTTTTTGTTTTTGTTGGTCTCAATTTCATTTACTTCTGCTCAGATCTTTGTTATTTCTTTCTTTCTACTTGCTTTGGGCATAGTTTGGTCTTATATTTTATTTCCTCTGGCTGTGTAGTTTGGTCACGGATTTTAGCTCATCCTTCTTTCTTAATGTTAGCATTGAGGGCTATTAAATTCTCTCAGTACTGCAATCACTACAACCCATAAGTTCTGATATGTTGTATTCTCATTTTCATTCATCTCAAGATATTTATTAATTTAGATTGCAATTTCTCTTTGACCTACTGATTATTTAATAGTGTGTTGTTGTCTAATCTCCATATATATGTGAATTTTCCCTTTTTCTGCCTGGTGTTGATTTCCAGCTTTATTCCATTTCTGTCAGAGAATGTGCTTTGTATAATTTTGATCTTTTTAAATTTGTTGAGATATGCTTTATGATCCAACATATGGGCTATCCCATATGTAGAAAGATCTATTAGCACTTGGAAGAATGTATATCTTGCTGTGTTGGGGTACAATGTTTTATATATGTTACTAGGTTTAGTTTATTTTTTACGTTATTCAAGCTATCTGTTTCTTTTTTGATTCTCTGCCCATTTGATCTATCCAATAAGGACAGTGGTGTATTGAAGTGTTTAGCTGTTATTGTAGAGACATCTATTGCTCCCTTCAGTTTTGCCAGCATTTGCCTCATGTAGTTTGGAGCATCCTGTTTAAGTGCATATACATTTTTGGTTGTTATTTCTTCCTTATGAATTGCTTCTTTTATTAATGTATAATGTCCTTCCTTGTCCCTAATAATAGCTTTTCTTTTAAAATCCATTTCATTAAATATAAATATAGCTACTCTAAGTTTTTTTTTTTTTTTGATTACTGCGTGCATGGAATATCTTTTTACAGCCCTTCTGCTTTAATTTATTTGTATCCTTGGGTTTAAGGTGAGTCTCTCATAGACAGCATGTAGATTACTTATATTTTCTTTTCCATTCTGCCAGTCTGTGTCTTTTGATTGGGGAGTTTAATCCGTTAACGTTCAATGTTATTACTGTATAGGCAGTTCTTGCTTCACCCATTTTGATCTTTCAGTTTAATCTGTCATCTCTTGTTTTCACCTCTCTTTTGACACTTTTATTTACTTTAGTGATAAAAATCTTCATTGCTAGACTCTCTTCCAAACCTCTCTCTACTGTCTTTTCTTTTCAGGCTGTAGCACTGCCTTTAGTATTGCCTGCAAAGCCAGTCTCTTTGTTTCAAACTCTTTCAGTTTCTGTTTATATGTGAATATACTAAAGTTACCTTCATTTTTGAAAGACAATCTTTCTGGATATAAGATTCTTGGCTGGAAGTTTTTCTCTTTCACTATCTTAAATATATCATACCACTGCCTTCTTGCCTCCATGGTTTCTGATGAAAAATCAGTATGTAATCTTATTGGGCATCCCTTGTATGTAATGGATCTCATTTCTCTTGCTGCTCTCAGGATTCTCTCTTTATCTTTAGCATTTGGCATTCTGATTAGCATGTGTCTATTTGGATTTATTCAGATGGGAGTATATTGTGCTTCTTGTATATGGATATCTATGTCCTTCAAGAGGTTTTGAAAATTTTCTACAATTATTTCTTCAAATATTCCTTCTGCCCCTTTTCCCTTCTTTTCTCCTTCTGGGACACCCATGATGTGTGTGCTTGCATCTCTCTTTCTGTCATTTAGTTCCCTGAGACCCTGTTCAATTTTTCCATTCTTTTCTTTATCTGTTCTTTTGTATATTCACTTTTAGAGGTTCTGTTTTCAAGCTCACTGATCCTTTCTTCTGCCTCATCAAATTTGATGTTATATGCTTCCATTGCATTTTTAATTTCATTTATTGTGTCTTTCCCTTCTATATAAATTTGAATGATGATTGGCTTTTTCATTTCTGCAAAGAAGGTTGTTGGGATTTCAGTTGTGATTGCATTGAATGTATAAATTGCTTTGGGTAATACTGACATCTTAATGATATTTAATCTTCCCATCAATGAATATGGAGTATCCTTCCATTTATTTAGGTTTTCTTTAATTTCTTTTTTTTAGACAAAAATTACATTATTTAAACAGCTCAAGGTGCAATACAGCAAGCCATTTCACAAAGTTTTAAGATACAAAATAAGTTCAAAGAGAACCTGAGATACAAAAAGTAAAGTGTAAATAGCAGAAATAAAGCTCAATTAAAAAAATATCAAGTAACTTTGAAAACCTTTAAACTAAAATATCCCACTTGCTCCAATTCAGAAATGCTTTAATTTATTGATGCCGGTAGTACATTATAATAACGGATGGCTCCTAAAGGAAAGAGAGAATCACACCAAATTGGTCAGCTCCCAACAAGATTAGAAGCTTTCAGGGCTGATTATTTCGATCCAGCAACTTCAGTCACTCACTTTCTCAACCTTATAGTCCACAACCCATGACATTTTGATCCTTAAGTAAATTCTAAAAAATGTTTAAAGTTCAATATAAGGCCAGCACCACTACTACTAAGAGCTCTCTGAAATCAGCACTCTATCTTTAAAAAATTTAAAGATCATTTCCAACTCAGGCATATGGTTTATAGCAGAAAAGAGATAAACTGCTTCTTCTTCCATTACTTAAAACCTTTTAAAAGGTGACAAAATGGCCTTTAAAATTTCCTCAAAAAACAATACTTAAATACATATCTATTTTCCCTATACATACAGAACATTTATGCAAAGTATAAAAAGTTCCCTCTAGAAAGATAAAAGTGTTAATGTTCTTTTTATCATTTAGCAGCCAAGACACATGCTTATTTCTGCTCCCCAGAAACGATGTTAACTACTAATTTCAATTCAGGAAAATGAGTATCTTCAGGAAAGTCTATGCAAAATATTTACCCAGTCTTTTTTCCCAAACTTCTTATTTTGAATGTAGGCAGTAAACTTAGAATCTCTTCCAAAAATTCTGTCCCTCCATATAAAGGTTATAGCATAATTTCTGATGAAGTTTGTGTGGTTAAAATCATGATGCTGAGAAACAGCAAAGAAAGGGATGAGATTTAAAGGGTTGAGAGGAAGGTCATATCCATGCTGGACATCATGAGTTTCTATCAAAATAATGTTTACCCATGCCTAGGTAAGCATTGCATGATCACACAAAAGCATAATTCCAATTAAAAAATTCAGTTCCAAGAATTAGGGTATCCAGAGGATGTGCCTATTCAGCTTTCATTCCAAATAGTGTCTGATGAAATTTATGGACATATTTATATATTCTTTTGTGGTATAAATGCCTATGCAGGAAGTAGTGCCAGGTGTACTTAACCACTGCACAACAAAAACATTTTGCCAAACGCATATACCATCTTGGTGTTCTTTCACAATCATAAGGAATACAGATATACTCTGTAACATAATAGGTTCCACAAATAAAAGGCAGCTGGAAACAAAATCAATTAAAGAGAAGCACTTTAAAACATTTCCATTGGTTTCCCCGAGTTTCTGATATATTCTTTCAAATTTTGTTCCTTTTCATGTAAGGCATAAATTGAAACAAAAATCCCCTGTTTACAAGAGTTTGTTTGTCCTATTTCCCAGGGAACAAGCCTCCTTCTTTCAGATATCTGATGCTGGTAGGCCTTTGTCTCAGTCTGCCTGCCTCTATAGTTTTTATCCTTTTTTTATCTTAAGCTGCTTCTGCCTGAGGGAAAATTCTGTGAGGAGGGTCACTCTGGAGAGGAGTTTTCCAATACAGCCTTTCCAAGTCAAAACAGAGCCAGAGACCCATGTAGGCACCACAGACCAGCTCCAAGTTGCCTGTGCAGGGGATCAGGAAGGGTCCCAAAAGCTTCTCTGATGACTTCCCAAAGCTGAGTTTCTCTGGCCTTCCCAGTAAATGCAGCCATTCAGCTATCTTTCCACCAATGCCCTGAGTAAGACCTGTATCTTTATCTCTACCACCTCTGCCCCTGTGGGGTGGTTTTAAACAATACTTGCCTTCAGAGCCAAGACCCAGCACCAGTCCAAATTAGCTAATCAATGGCCATGATCATTGATCATCTGTGCACACCCCTGTTCTTGGGGAAGAGGATTTTATGTTCCTTTCTGTCAGCAGCAGTAGCCAGTAACTGGACCTTATGGCCTGTTGTGAGATGGGTGCCAATAGACACTACATAGAGAGAACAATTTACAGTTCTTTATCATAATTTATCACCTTAGTCCTCCCACTCTTTCCTGGATCCTGTACAGTGTTCTTCTGGCTTCTGGAGTTTCAAAGTAGTTGTTTTGGACAGTCCCTGAATGTTCAATGGTTCTTTTGGTGGAAGGGCTAAATCCTGGAGCTCCCTACTCTGCCATCTTACCCCAAAACCATCCACATTGTGGAACTATGTAGAATTTTAAAAGCTGGATTGAATTTTGTCACATTATATATCAATTAGAAACTGTATTATTCCTATTTTCAGAATTGCCTTGGTACTCAGGAAGTGTCTCTGAATCTTATTAGTCCTAACTACTAAAATTCTGAAGTAGAGAGAGTGGTTTCTCTTGCTACCTTTTTCTTATGACTTGTCTGATGAATGAAAATATGGTCAGGGTTCAGAAATAGGAACTTAATGAGTTTAATCTATGTGACTATTACCATTTTTACCTTTCCTTTCTCCTGAACATTGTCCTGTTTAATATTTCTCTCTTTTCTTCCCTACCATTAAAAAATATTGTTTATCATTAGTGAGTACTTAGTAGATGTTAATTACTCCACCCTACTTCACTTCACTTAATTTGTTAGTCAATCTACCTTAATTCTTCTCAACAATTTCTTATTTAAAATCTCCTTTTTAAAATTTTATTTTCAGAGACACTTCAGATTTCATAAATGTTACATTGTAAATATGGGGTATTCCCATATATCCCACTTCACCCACACACTTTTCCCCATTAACAATATCTTTCATTAGTGTGGTGCATTTGTTAAAATTGAGGAACACATATTGAAGCATTGCTCCTAAATATGGTCTATAGTTTATATTATGGTTTACACTTTGCACCACATGATTTTATACAGTTTGACAAAATGTATAATGGCCTATATCTGGCATTGAAATGTCATGCAGAATAATTCCAACATCCCCAAAATACCCCATATTACACCTATTCTTCCCTCTCCCTCCCTTTATAACCTCAGCTACCACTGCCTTTATATCAATGATACAGTTTCCTCCATTCTTAGAATAATAGTAAGTCTACCTTAGTCCATAGCTGCATTTCCCTCTTATGTTTGTTCATTCCTCAGTCTTGAGGATTTGGGGATGGTGATGCCCACTCTGATTTTGATTGAGAGAGGACTTGGATCCCATGGAGCAGATGGGTGGAACTGTCTTACTTGCAGTTGTGGATACTTTCTGTTTTGGGGGATGGGCATTGTCCATCATCATCCTTTTGTTAGTTGATCTGGGTGAGACTGATGAACTAGAGTATAGGTGTTGGCTGCAACTCTGCTGAGATTTAAGGCTCAACTGGCATATGAACAGCCAGAAGATTTAAGTCTCTGGGACACATATTTAATGGGTATAATGCAAATTATAGGTTCAAATAAAAGGCACTTAAGAGCCATGTGTAGGAAAATTATAAATGAGTCTAACTCTTATACACGGGGGGTATGAGTTATCATATATCCCAAGGTAAGGTCTACTGACAGGGTGCTGAATTCCTGGGGTTGTCTGCCCTGGCTGTTGTGTCCAGATGTCTCTAAAGCCCTCAGGAGACCCCACTGTTTACTGTGGCAGTCAGTGAGATCCTCCTGAAACATGCATAAGGGTAACCTCTGGAATGATCTCCCAAGTCACTTTGAAATCTCCATAAAAACTCATTTGTATTTAATATTTCTCCCTTTTGGTCAAGGTCTTTTTCCAAATGCATTGCTAGTCAGCACTTGGTGATAATTCCTCAGTGCCAAGATGCTCACCCCCAGGAGTCATGTCCCACGCGGGGGGGAAGGTAGTGCCTTTATATGCTGAGTTTGGCTTAGAGAGAGGCCACATTTGAGCAACAAGGAGGCTTTCAGGAGGTAACTCTTAGGCAATAGATAATACTAGGCTAAGTTTCAATTTCACAAGAACAAGGTTCATAAGTATAAGCATCAATATCAAGGTCCTGGTGTATTGGTCTGCCCTCCTTTGCTAGGCACTCTATTAGAGAATGTAGTAGGACTCACTGGGAGGAAAATTCAACATTCTTTCAATTATTGTGTGGGTCTCAACCCACTGAGACAACACCCCATGACCACTTGAACACATTCATATTCCATGGAGGCATCTTTGAATATCTTTAAACAAACAAACAAAAAAAAAAAACCCACTATTTTGAAAGTAAAACTACATGTTTTGTCCTGCTTTAAAAAAAAAAAACTTTGTTAAATTAATAATATATCCTTAAAATTCTTGATTTTTTTTCTCTGCCAAGAATAAGTTAGTTAGACAGGACATGTTTTTATATGATCAAAGTGTTTAATTCTTTTATTTGGTTTGTTCTGTGTATGAGTGGGGCCATCTCTTTGCTTACTGAAATTTGAATATTCTTCTCAGGGAGAGGGGTAGTGAGTGGGAAACTAGCAGGAATATGGGGTCAAAGCAAGTGCAGAAATGATGGCCCAGGAATGGAACAAACTCTGGATTGTGCAAGAAAGCAGTCTATTTTCAGGTAAGCATTAGAATCTGAAAGGGAAGGAGGAGAAAATATGAAAATACTAAATGGGGCTTGGCTTTGGGTATTCAGAGAAGAGATTGTGGGAATGTCCTGTGGAGACTGGTCATTAAAGTGAACCATCAGAAAATCAAGTAGGTTAGAGGAAGAAACAAGCTCAACTTCAGGGAAAATAGCACCAACAAGAAAGAGATGGATAAGAAGGACCTAGTTGCTTTGGGATTTGGGATTCTCAGGGAATTTGGGCCCAAAGACTGAGTGTCATGAAAAGAATACCTTCCCTCCCCACCATTGTCATGACTGGGGTACTATATTCTGGTTTGCCCAAGTCAATGGCAGTTTACAAAGTTGTTCTGCCATCATTAATAGTCCCTTTTCTCACTCTCAAAAATATGACAGTTTACATAATAAATTATATGCTCACTTTGTAGAGTACCCAAGAGATTGGGCTAGAGTGCAACAAAGCCGTGAATTTGGGTCTAGTATTAAGTATATTTGTTAATTCGTTTTTATTTTTAAGTTTAATTCCCAAACAATGAAAACATTTTGCCAACATTTTAAGAGATTTTGATTTCTGTAGTATGTAATGTTCTTTCTCATTTCAACCACAAGGAAAACAAATTTTCCTATTTCTTGATTTAGATGTAAACCTGAAAAGGTAGTAGTGGAATTGTAGTGCTATTTCTTCACTCTGGAGCACTTTTTCTAAGTCATAAGACAAAGTACAGAATAATTAGTGCTATAGTATTGTAAATCTATTTTCAGGTATTATTAATATATGTTATTTACCTGAAGTACCCAAGGAAATGAAGGAAAGTTGCTTTGTCTAATCACAGTAGAACACTGTGAGTTTACTGTATAACAAACTGAAAGTTGACTCAATCTCCCAAAAGTGGAGAGTTAGTTTATCATCTTATATATAAAGATCTTTTAAAATTAATTAGGTCATTTAGTCTCTGATGACCAAACAGAAGACTTCTGCATTGCCCAAGAACTTTAAGATGATTCCTTGCTCACTCTGCATGTTTGTTGGAGTTTAGATAGCCTACAAAACTAACGTGGAATTTGTCTATCTTAAAGAAAAAAATACACCAGTGTACAGCTATGGGGGGTGTGTCAAAAGATTGGGTGTATCATCCATCATCACAAAATCTAGCTGTTTACTGTCCTTGGAGTAGAAATAATTAACTAAACAAATAAAAGTTATAAAAAATAAATAAAAATAAATTAGGGTAGTCATATACTATTAATAATAATATAGATACAATGCTTACATTTTCTTTATAAAAATTTGTTTTAACAATGTTATGGGGACTTTCTCACCAAGAGAAATTAATTTTGGCATTTTGATTAAATCAAGACACAGCCATGGTCAGTCTGTCTTCATGAGAACATCCAGAATAGTCAACTTAAACTTGTATGTTCTGAAGTGCTAAAAGCTTTCAGGTTTTAAGTTTTGGAAATAGTAATATGTAAAATATACAATACATTTTCAGAAGTAATTCATTGTGCTCAGACCCCAGATTAAGGAATTAGATTATTTTTCTGTTATCCATGAATACTTAGATAATTTCTTGCTTTAAGGTATATCATTTTGGAGCAATTTCCCTTGGTTATATTTACATCTAGATATTAAACGAAGAGTTGAAATAATATGAATAATGCTCATTATGAATTCATCTTACTTTGATTTCATTTTCTTTAATAGCATGTCCTTTTCCTTTTGAAATTTATTCCCACTTTTGTAATATGCTGTTACGTTCTACTTAATTTATTGCCCATATTCCTTAAAGTGTTATTACAGATGGTTTTATTCTTTCATTTCTTTATTTAACATTTTATTTATTGAAACATTTATTGAATGTTTACTTTATGCCACTCTCTGAAAATGAAAAGAATAAAATATGATCCCTACATTTAAATCACTGTAGTCTTGTGGGACAGACAGATATAAATTAGTAAACAAATTATTTCAATTCACTGTGGTGAGTGCTGAGGCAGAGTAAAGTGCGGGGTGCATGGGCTTACCGTCAGTGGGGCACCTAGCCTGGCTGGTGACAGAGTCCTCTGGGTTCTGATAGTGAGGCCTGGACCAGTGCCAAGCAGCATCTTAGAATTATTCCTCTGGGTCATGACCCTGCTCCTTATCATAGGTTCTTTCCTTCATCTCAAAATATGTTCTTGTAGCACTTTTTCCATTCTACTGCTATTTCCTTTACTAAATTTAAGTTATTTTATGAATTTATCATTTCTATTTCTTATTTATCAACTTTTTGTTTAATGCACTCCACCTTTTCCATTATTTTTTTCTTTTAGCCCTATCTACTAAGTAAATTCCCTTCTTACCCCATATTAAGGACCATGTGAATGAAAATCCCTTTTCTCTTTACTTAATATCTCAGAAATTCTAGAAATAACTTCCTCTTCTTGCCAAGATACCATTTAAGTGTGTCAGTTTATTGAAAGTGGTTTTGATTTACTTATAACTCATTCTTCCTATTCAGAATGAACTCCAGCAGAAGATCAAACGTTCTTACGTTATGGTTACATGTGTAGCTCTGTAGCTTTTCCATAATATGATAAATAATTTTAGAAAACATTTCAGAGGAGTGAACTCTGGAGTGAGTAGCAAAGCGAAAACACAAAGAATCTTTACAGGTAGATATTTTCACCCTGAAGATTCTCAAGATTCTGCCCCTGAATTCTAGGTTCTTACCAAGGATGACAACTTGACCTATCTTTTGCCAATCATCGTGTCAATTGTAGTTACAGAGCTTTGCCTGAAATACATGGGACTCTGTCTAGTTCTCTAAAAGGTCAGAATTTCCCCCTTGATCCTTTAAAAGGCAATACATTTGTATAACATCATTTCGGTTACTTAAAGAATAGTATTTTTTTTTTCTTGGTTTGACACATACCATTACACTATTTACCTACTCTGAGAGATATTCAAGAGAAGAAATGCATGGAATTTCTTACAATAATCTATTTCAAAAATGTTCAGAAAAATGTCTTGAAAGCCAGATTGCTCTTACCATTTGGGTACTGTAAAACTTAAAATTGACTGTGTGTGTGTTTTTTTTTTAATTGTGATCGCCAGCTTAAATATGCAACTCTTCCAGTAATTGTACAAAACACTAAGACATGCCTTTCTGTGTACTAATATTACTCCTTACTTATTGATGTACCTGGCCATGATTTCCTTTTTCCAAAACTTTCAAATAATTATTTTATCCTTTAAAATATATGCTAACTCCCTTAAATCCTTTGTGGAAGACTATATCTGTCATGGCCCAGATAGGAGATGGAAATCACACAGTAATTTGAACAGGAAAGGTTTAATATAAATTATTAACTATACCAGGGAATTGGGTAAAATAAGGTATTAGCCATTAAATAGTAAATATAACTTTAAAGAGTTTAGGAATGGCAAACAAAAGCAGCAGTCAGTACTACCAGGACTGGAATAGAGCAGCCAACAAATAGCCCCTCACTCATACCCAGGATGAGATCCAGACCGTGCTGGAGAGCGCACAGCTGTGGCTCACTGGATGGCAGAAAAAATCACTATAGTGCTGTGCTGGCAGAGCTTGTTGGAAGTCTGCTCTCTGAAACTTGTTAGAAATCCACCCTCTATAGTGCTGGGGAAAGCTGTTCAGGGGAAAGTGTGTTGGCAGTGACACACTTCTTTGAGACTATCCAAGGGGTTTTCTGGAGTAAGCTGCTGTCCGCTGGCATTGCTGGATGCTGTTCACTGCAGGAACTGGGCAATGGGGAAGCTGTGTGTGCTGCAGAAGCCAGATGCTGAGGAGAAATTTATACTACAAGAGCCTAGTGCTGGAGAAGCTGCTCACAGTGCAAGAGCCTGCTCAAAGAGCACACTGGAGGCAGGACGGAAAGCCCTTTCCTCCTGCAGTATCTCCATTGAATCTCCCAATGGCAAAATAAAAACATTTAATGTCTCGTCCCTATTTTTGCAGAACAGGCAATGACGAGTAAGTTTGGAGCGGAGAGACAATTGGTTGATTAATTGATTACTGGCACAAAGTCCTTGTCACAAACAAATTACTAATTATGTCTTTCGTCTATTTCAACTCTGTGATTTGGGGACTAATCAATGAAGACTTGTGGACAAAAAAGAAAATGATAATATTTGTGTTGAGCAATTCACAGAGATGATGGTTCAATGCTCTCACTCAATTCTGGTAGATGTAGTCATTTGTGCCAAGTTCAGTGATTTGAGAAAGATCATAAGCTTCTTCAAGATCAAACTCCTTGCAGTTGTACAGCCATTCAGGATGGTTTTGGGAAGGAGCAAGTCATAGTGGAAATAGAAAGTATAAATAAAAAGCTCCAAGGTTTCAACAGGTATAGAAGCCAAAACAATAACTTGGGGTTCCTTTACTGCCTCAGTTCATATACTACCACTTTTCTGGCTTCTTATTCTCTATAAGGCTAACTTTCTTTTGATACATGCATGTAGGAAAGAATGAAAGTTTGTGTATAGAATGAGTGATTTTCCTATGACTCAGTACCTTCAGAGCTGGTCATTTCCTTTTTTTCTAAAATATCCTTCATTTTCAAGAATTTATAAAAAACAACAAAAACATTAGAAAGGAAAAGGAACCCAGTGAACCAAATCATTGCTGCTATAATTTGCTATACTAATTAAAGTCCAAGAAAATCAGACAAGATGTAAGTGTAAACAAAATCATAATTAAAAATCAAATTTAACATTTTTAGCTAAGAATAAATTATTTCTAATCAGTAAATTATTGATCCATTTCCTAGACCACCTTGAGTTTTTTCTAAGCTTTTGTTTTAGCCTGTGTATCTGAAAATACAGTTTTAGTGATAAAACCAATACCTATAAAGATGATGTTTAACTAAATAAAGATTTTATTTATGAAAATGAAAACACCCGAGAAATGAACATATTGGCTTAAACTAAAAGAGTTTGAAAGAAACTATTTTATTTACTTTGGATAGCTCTGAGGTATAATTTATAGAGTTTCTGACCTCATGTTTTACTACATTTCATAAATGCCAGTTCACACAGACTTAGGGAAAATGTACTTGCTCAAGAAATCAAAGGAAGAGTGTAACAAGTGGGAAGGAAAGGATGAAGCCCACTTATTTCACTTATACAAACCAGCAAACCCATCCATCTATGAGTATTTTTTAGCACTTACTATCTGATGTCACAAGGAGAGTTAATAGACATGTACAATATAACTCCTACCCTCAATGAATTTGCAGTATTATTCATCTCAGTTTAACAAGTGCATATTTAACTCCTGATATATTGTAGTCACTCTTCAAGGAATGGGTATGATTTTATAAATTTTACACATTTGTAAAAATGAATAAGATATCCCTGTAGAGATTACAGTCTATTTCCAGATGTGATGATTATGAAATATTTCATGGATATGTTGAGATTTAACTTTTATCATATGGAAAGGATAAGTGTTAAGTACATGATCAGAAATAAAAGAGAGATCCAGATTGAGTTAATTGCATCAACTGAGTTACAAGTTCAAATAGGGTATTTGGAAAATGTGAAATAAACCTTTTCGGCTGGAATGCAAAGCCTGGATAAGGGTAGTGACTGGGAAAGGTGCATCTTTGATTTTGGAATTCGGAGACTAGTTTTGTTCAAAGTAGATGCTTTATTCCAAATTTACAAGGGGGTATTTCAGGTGAATGTTGTTTTATCATCCCTCAGATCATGTCTTACAAGCAATTACCTCCTCTATGCATAAGGTCATTGTTCACATTGCTATTTTATTCTAGGAAATCATTTTCTACCTGCTCTCAGAAAACTATAAGACAATTTTTTTTTAAAAGTCCACTACACAAGGCTTGATCCCAGGACACTTATCTGAGTTCTCTTTGCTGACATATGGCCCAAGGACCCTACTGTTTTTCTCTCCCCTAAGTCCTCTATGCCTTGAGATTCGTACTTTTCCACACTTAATTGTGCAGCCGAATGCAGCCTCCTTACCTTATCACTTTTCTTCTTACTTTGAAAAGCAGCATCACAATCTTTTTCTAAAAAATGTATAAGTTTACCGATATTCAATAATATAAGATATTTCTTATCTAGAGGACTGTTTTAGCTGTCTAAGCTGCTCAAAGCAGATACCATAAAATGGGTTGGCTTTGAACCATAGTAATTTATTAGCTTATAAGCTTACAGTTTTGAGGCTGAGAAAAATGTCCAAATCAAGGCGTCATCAAGGTGATGCTTTCTTCCCTCAGACTGGCTGCCAGCGAACCTTGGGTCCTCTGCTACATGGCACGGCATTTGGCAGCATTTGTTTGTCTCTCTCTTCCTTTTTGGATTTAGTTACTTTCAGCTTCTTGCTTCCATGGCATTCTCTCTCTTTATCTGAACTACACTCTCTTATAAAGGACTCCAGTAGAGCGATTAAGACCCACTCTGGATCATACCTTAACTGAAGTAGCCTCATTAAAAGGTCCTACATACAATAGGCTTTCACCTATAGGAATGGATTAGCTTTAAGAACATGATTTTCTGGGGTATGTACAGCTTCAGACCACCACAATGAGCAATCAAAATCTGTATTCAAATGGATTACCATTGGCTCCACTGTGCCTTTTACAACCAATCATGCTCACTCTACTTTTAGAGAAGAACAAGGGTATTTTTCACCATGTTTGCCAACTCTGGGAATGTAATTATTGAAGAGAATAAAGTGTTTTTTTTTAATGTTCCAAGTAGGTAGTTTGAATAACAATCTGCAGATTGGGAGACTCCAAGTAAATTAGGCCTCTGCCTCTCTAGGGTTTATCTCATCACATTAATGAGAAACAAACAAAATAAATGTTTTATAGGAAATAAAATATTGATTTTGATTTAATTTCTTTTGTGTCTAACCACAAGAAGCAGTACTGCATATTAGTTAAGAACATGGATCCGGCGTCATACAAATTTGTTCATGTCCCAGCTCTGCCACTACCCAGTTATGTCAACTTGTGCAAGTTTCTTTCTCTCTCTCTTGATTTTCTAATCTATTAATAGTGATAATAATAGCATCTACCTCATAATTTTGTTTTATGTAAGTGTGTTACACTTATGAACATCCCGAAACGGTTCATGTAGTACTAAACACTATATATAAGTGCAAGGTATGATGATTATGTTTATTTCAACATGTTTATTCCAGTCTATGCAAAAAGGAATGCATTTTAATTTGGTCTAGCTATTTAAGCTATTTTGTTTTCTCTTTTTGTCCCCTAAATCAGTTATTATACATTTATTATTATATCTATCAGTGGAAATCATGGGATTTTTTATTTTCAGAAAAATAAGTCATTAAATTTATTAAAGCATTAACTTTTTTTTTAATTAGAGAAGCTGTGGGTTTACAAGGCATTTCCTCTTAATGATTTAAAATTACCAGTCTTAAATTCTCGTTAAAACAAAAAAAAAGATAAAAAAACTTTCATAATCCAAGTAATATACTTGAGTCAAATGAGCTTATTATGGAATTATCAGCAAGTATTAAAAAAATAAGACATATTATGCCCATACTAATTGGAAAATGTGCTTGTCATAGACCTTTTTTTTCTTTAATAGTGCCTAAATCTTTATTTTTCATAACCTACATATCATAGACCTTTAAAAATAGTAGTGACACCTACTTCTTAGCCTAGGAACTTTTCCCCTTATGTTTTGAAATATATATATGTATATATATATATACATATATATATTCAATGATACATAATAAATCTGAATTTCTCAAGTTTTCCAAGGTAAAAACTGTTACTCATATTTTCTGGCTAATTACATAATTACATATTTCATTCCACTTTCAAGAAGCTGTTTTACACCATGTAATATATGTAGGTGAGTAGGTGTAATGTATCAGGCGTTACATGAATAATAAAGAAGAGTTTTCCTAGAATACAACAAATTAATTAGGAACTTCAGAATGTGAAAATAAAGCATAAAGCTCATTTGGGCCTTTAAATTTAAATTTAAATTTTTGGTCTGTGAGAATCATATCTATTCTGGATTGTAGAAAAATTCTTCCATTAAGGTTTTGCATTTGCTTATATAGTGGACCCCAGTAGGATTTTAATTGCTCAGTGAGAGAAATTGTACTGGCAACCCCTCTAAACAAAGCTACATTCATCTTATTTCAGGGGCAATATTTGCTACCTTCTTTAAACCCAAGATTTAGTCCTCCTCCAGGACCTAATATAAATATGATTAATTTATAGAGTCCTATGACTACCACTGTCTGATTATTGTCAGTCTCATATTCTGTTTCATCTCCTCATTGTCTATGTTTTCACTTTGAACAATATTATGATGCATTTGTGGATGTGCTGTTTCCTTATCTTATTAATTTTAAAAATTTATTATTTGTCTTCCCTACCTAGAACATAAGAAGTTTGAAAGCATGACCCATAGCTTTCAATTTAACAATTTATTTCAAGAAACATTCATTAATTTGGGACTGGGCATATAAAGACAATGAACACATGGACTTGGTCCTTGAGGGATTCACCAATGAACAGAGGATAATATTTTAAAAGAGGTAGAAATGCGATATTACAGTTAACCTTAAAATTCTATGGGGCTATCCTGAAAGAATAGTCAAGTCTTCAGAGAGAATAAACAATAACACAAAACTGTGCAAAAGCATAGGTGGGTACTGTCTGCTCAAAAAGTTTAGTTTATTTGAATAATAACTCTACCTTCTGTAATAAATATAGAGCTATTAAACACAAATATTTTGTTTTTCTTTGTCACTTAATCTAATAAGAACTATGGCCAAAAGAAATTTGTATATTAGATTTGATCACCCACTTTTCCTATTAACACATTTTTACAATTTACGTAATACAATCATTTTCCATACATTTTTAAAATAATTTTTACTTATAATTATTTTCCATCAGCTTTTTTCCCTTAAATATATTAGAAAAAATTACTATATGTATAATTTTTTGCCTTGGAGGTATGTGCTGTTTATTAACTGATTAATATCTTTATGTTCTGTTTTCAAAATCAGTTAAATGTCTGTTTATTTACTAACTTTAGATCTTGAATTATAAGAAAACAAGTATTTGGGAGTGCCTCATAAAAATGGAAAGGCAGTTTTTTGGAGCCAGGCAGGCTTCAACACTTAGTCCTTGTTTATTTTAAATATGTGTATGCCTCAGTCTCTCCACCTATGCAAATAATAACATATCCATTCACTCATTCTTTCAACAAAAAATTTTCCGCATCTATTTTATGGCGCGACTGTGTTAAGTAACAGTTATGCAGAGAAAAGATGAAATACATTTAAAGCACTCATAGTGCTACTTCTCAAATTAAATTAGATTATCTATACAAAAAGTTAATAGAGAACACATTCAACTAAATTTATTTATTTCCCCTCTCTTTCCCCTTCCTATCTTTCTTCAGTTATAATTCTAAGATACAGCTCCTTTCTGATTGACTTCAGCACATGTGGAAGCTTACTTAAGTTTTGTTTGAATGTGCTAATGTTGGTTTCTAATTTCTAATATTAAATAAGTTTACTTAGAAAATGTTATTGCTGCAGTTACTTTTTTGTAATATAATTTTATAAGTTGAGACACTATCTGGAAAATAACATATAAAATTAATTTTGAAATAATGTTTTAAATTTTTAAAAATTTACATTCTACCCATTGATAGTTTGACTAAACAACATATAAAATTAGTGAACTTTCAGAAACAAATCTGGCAATTAGGATGGGCTTGGGGAGTATGTGCGTCTCTGTTACCATGCCATTTTTCAAATAATATAGCATAATTATGGAAATAATAATTTCCCATATGTAAATGTAATATGGTTTAGTAAAAGAATTCCCTGGACCAGGAATAGAGTGTTATAGTCTAGACCCATTTCTACCTCATATAAGTTTAAGATTCTAGGGAATTCACTTCATCTCTTTTACCCAATTCTTCAACTGTAAAATAGAAATAATGGTATCTCCGGATGCCTAAGAGGTTCTTGTAATGATCTAATGAAATATTATATAAAATATTCTCTGAAAAATGCCATATGATAGTATCAGTGTCAGGTTCCAAATCTCTACATAGGGGAGGCTTAAAGGTGGTTATCTGTTTGAAAGCAGACGCTAGGGGTTCATTGGGCCCCCTTTTAGAATCTGCCTACTCTGTCAACTAATATAGATTATGAATTTTTTTTTTTTTTTTTTTTTTAAGATTTATTTATTTTATTACATATCTCCCCTTCCCCCCCGCTGCGGCGACGCGCTGAGAGTGGTCACTGCGCAGGCTCGGCTTTCCCCGCTTGTGGGCGGTCTCTGCGTCCGTTCACGGCCGGCTTTCAGTTCGCGGGTGGCTGGCTGCACTCCATCTGCAGGGGACCTGACCTGCCCTGCCCGTGGTGGCTCTTGCCCTGTCCGTGGCAGCTTCTTGCCCTGCCCACGGCGGCTCCGGCCCGCCCATGGCGGCTTGCCATTCTCAAGGCGGTCTGCCCGCTAGGAGAGGTCCCCGGGGATCGAACCCGGGGCCTCCCATGTGGTATGCCGGCGCCCTATCCACTGGGCTATCGAGCCGGCCCCCTAGATTATGAATTTAACTGCCCCTCTATCTTCCTAATCATGGAGTATTGTTCTCCTTATATTTCTTCCCTGGGTTCAATTTCATGAATAACAAAGGTAGTTCATTGTCCATATTATGATTTGAGCACAGCTGAAAGGAATATTCACCTCAATATAGTAATGGATTTAAAATAGCAGAACATACCAGGGTTTCTCAGATTCGCAAACTCATTGACTCTAATTGCTATTTATATCAAATAAGACAATTTGGACATATAGACCCTTGTAACTCAGTGGGAATATATTACCAGCTAAGCATTTTCAACTTGTTTCCTGCAAAGTGGAGTTCTTTATTTTATGGAACCTAAATAGCATTCATTGAACTTAGACAAGATGGCTAGTAAATTATATAAGTATCAAATAATAAAAGTAATAATTCTATGATTTGGAAGTATTATTGCCTGCAGAATTTTTGTTATTAACATGTAGAATAAATATTGTTATTTATATGTTAAAGTAACTTTTATACTTTAAAGTGGTATCTATAAAGGAAAACAATGCATAAAAATTGTATTTCTTACTTTGATCATGTCTGTAGCCACAGTGCAAAAAGCCTAGTCTGGTATCCTATCTAATTTAGACATATTTTTGGACATTTAATCTATGCGAGCACTTTCTAGTATTGATAGAACTGATATATTTTACTTTGAAAGTATTCTGCCCTATACATTTTCTTATTAGCCTTTCCTACTATGAAGGAAAGAAGGAGGAAAAGAGGGAAGGAAAAAGGAAGGAAGGAAGGAAAGAAGGAAGGAAGGGAGGGAGGGAGGAGAGGGAGGATGAGAAGAGCTATAAGAAATTGTGAGTAAAAAGCAACTGCATACGCTTCTTAAGAAATAACTGAAATATCAAAAGAAATTATAGAGTGTGTTCACAATTTTCTACAAGTAGTTGCATTCCACTTGACATTTACATCTTAAAAGTGAAAGGAAAGAATGAAAACTGAATGTCTTATTTTAGTTGTCTAATGTTGGAAGTGGCAGAAGTGACCATTAACCAGGAAACATTTATATAACATATAGCAGAATATTAGACTAGTATCTAATACACATACTATTTTTGTGACTCTAGGGGATTCACTTCATCTCTCTTTTCTTTAATGTTCTCAACTGTAGTTTTAGTCTTATGGAAATGTATATGAAAATATAATTTTGGTCATTTTAAACAAAATTCATATATTTCACATTGTGAAGAATATGTTTTTGTCCACTACATGTAAATGGAAAATTTGAAAGGTATATTGAATGCATAGCTAGTGCATTTACCTTTCAAAATAATGGTACAACTACAGTTACCCCATTCTTTATGGAGAACGGTTTCTTTTCTCTAATGAAATTTTATCATTCACAAAACAATTAAGTTAACTTCAGAGAGTTTTGATTCACATAAATAATGGACAGGTGTTTAATTGTTTTCCTTCAGGTACTTGTTTATATGATTGCTCTCATGCTAGTCAAATAAATAATTGTGTAGTCTTTATAAAATTTGATCTTCAAATACATATTTCTCCCCTGATATTATGGTTCATTTATTCCTTGCAACAGTTCTCAAATCAGTGTTTTTCTTTATCACGTGTCATGTAAATATTAATTAATTAAAATATATTAACAGATTGAGTTGCGTAAAAAGCCAGATACTTCTTTTAGTTCACATGTTACGTTTCTAGAATCTGGGCATATTTAAGACTTGTTATCAGATTAGAAATGACAGTAAATAAAATTTTGGGTCTTTGCCCTCATTGAGTTTAGGTTTATTTTTTAACACAGATTTTATGATATATATGTGGCTCATTACCTCAATAAGGTAATGCTTCACTGAGATAGTCGTATTTAAAATTTTGATATTTTTGTAGTCAGAAAGGTTTAAATTTAAACAATAAATGAATAGTAGATGTGATGCAAACCTTTGCATCAAAATGAAAAGTTAGATGCTTCAAAGGACACCATCAAGAAAGTGAAAAGACAGCTCACCGAATGGGGAAATTACTTGCAATTCATCTATCTGATAAGGGATTTGTATCCAGAATATATAAAGAACTCTCAAAACTCAACAGAAATACAAATAATCCATTTTTAAAATGGGCAAATAATTTGGATAGACATTTCCCAAATATCAAAGTATATTTCTTTGTATATCAAAAGAAGATATACAAATGGGTATTAAGAGCAAAAGAATGATTCTCAATATCATTAGTCATTAGGAAAATACAAATCAAAACCACAATAAGATACCTTTTCACACCCAATAGGATGAATTTAACCATAATGATGTGTAATCACAAGAATTGGCAAGATTATAGATAAATTAGAACCCTCATATATTGCTGGTGGGAATGTAAAATGGTGTAACTGCTTTGGAGACAGTTTGGTAGTTCCTTAAAAAGTTAAATATAGACTTAGTGATCCAGTAATCCCCTATGAGGTATATAGCCAAGAGAACGGAGAACATACATCTAAACAGAAACTTGTACTTGATGTCATAACAGCATTTTTCATAATAGCCCAAAGGAGAAATAACATAAATGTCCACCATAAATGATGAATGAAAAAAACAAAATATGCTCTTTCCATACAATAGAATGTTAATCAGCCATAAAATGAATGAAGTGCTGATACATGCTATAATATAGATAAATCTTGAAGACATGTTAAGTGACAGAAGCCAGACCCAAAAGATCACATGGTATATTATTCCACTTACATGAAATGTCTAGAGTAGAAAAACCCATAGAGACAGAAAGTAGATTAGTGGTTGCCAGGGGATGGGGAGAGGGTAGGAATGGAGAATGACAGCTAATGAAGAAAATATTTGGAATTACATAGTATTGATGATTGCACAACTCTGATCATATACTAAAAACCATTGAATTAAACACTTTGAAACAGTGAATTTTATAGTATATGAATTATAGCTCAATATAGCTTTTATAAAAAATAAAAATTAATTGAACAAATAAGCATTTATGAATTTGGATATGTGCTATTTACGAAACAAACAAGACACAGAGATAGAAAATAATAATGCAGCAGAACTCACTTTAGAAAGTAGTTTAGGTTGGGCTTCCCAGAGCAGAAAGAAAAAAGTAAAACTTCGGGCTTTCAAATTTAGAATTTTATTTGGAGTCATCTATTAATGATAATGAGAAGTTACAAAATTTGAGCTAAATCAGAAAACTGAATGCTGAGTATTGAGAAAAGTAATGTGTATTTAAAGCAGTCCCTGAAGGGTTTGTAGCTTATGATTCTAATGAATAGATTTCAACAATATTAATACAATATTATTCCATACAATGATTAATGTTCCAGTGTTATGGACATGCAGCTATAGAATTATATTCTTATTTAAATAACTTAGAGGTTACATTTTTAGGATAAATAAATAATCTGATAAGCAAACATATAACAAGCTTTGGCAGGGCATATTTTAAAAACTTATTATGGCAATAGAATACATTTGCTTTTAATAAATTTAGTAACTGTTTTGAAATTGAGAAGGTATAAAAATTCAACCATAATTGAGCAAAGGACTATGAGACAACATGTAACAAAATATCTTTAGAATTAACATAATTTGATTAACTTGGAAACTTCTAAATGATATTATTTTAAATTTGAATATTTCTTTTAACTTTAGAGTGTGCCTTGTGAATACCATCTGTCATTTGACTCCCACAAAATCTGTGAGATAGGGCTTATATCTATCATTCTTCCATTTTTATAAATGAGGAAATTGGGAAAGTAAGATTAAATGTAATATTGTTTATTTGAATGATTTTTTTGAGGCCATGATGAAAACCATGGATTTCTTCATATAGTTCTCCATCCATTTTTTACCCCTGTTAAAATAGCATTGATTAGTGTTAGTGGGATGAGAGAGAGTGGCTTATGGGAGACTAATGGCCTGAAACAGTGATTTTATGAAGAAAGGTGCTAGAATATTTTTTTCATAGACTAAGAGTAGATAGTTTAGTATCTAATGGGTGAAAACTTTTAAATATAAATAATTTATTGAGCAATTATTACGTACACTTCGAGCCCATTACACATGTATTAACTCACTTTATCCTTATAAGGTTCTTGTGGGACAGGATTTAGCTATTTATTAAAAGAGACTCAGGAGGTTCTCAGCATAAAAATATATGTTAGCAATTAGATTGTGTTGCCGTATGTACTTAAAAAGTGTCTGGGCTACTACTGTATCCACAAGACAAATAAATATTTAATAAGTTGGAAAATACATACCATATAGTCCCTATTCTCAAATGAAGGTCAGTTACTCTCTAATGAAGCATTTCTGTAAAGCATTTTGATCATTCCCAAATAAATCAGAATTTATCGTTTCCTTTTAAGACTGACAACTGATTTCATGGTGGCCCTGGTTATTTGATGCTCCTTCTCATGCCTTATGTAACTCTGAAGAACTGATTCTACTTTTTAAAACAATGGGATGTCACAATACAGTATGCTTAGCTAGTTTTCCCAGCCCTTACCATCCCAAATATCATGCTGGCACATTGCATTCCTCCAACAATGGAGGCGTTCCCTGACCTCATCCTATCTTCAGAAGTGAAATAGGATAATATAACATAAGGATACAAATCTGTTGTTTGAGGACTAAAGTTGCAGAACAGAGATGAATCTTAATTCTTAATTCTTTTACTAAGTGGCTGGTTTCCGAAAAAAAAAAACACACCGCAATTATTACTCAATATATTATGCACTTTAACACACTAGCCTGGTTTGGAAATGAGACTATTATTTGCCTCATCAATATGTTTTCTTCACCTTTTTATTAGACACTTTATTTAGAAGTTAGAAACCTAACATCTTATTCCCAACCCTTATTATTACTGGAGCACATTATCATTGCCTTTTAGGTAATACCTAATATAACACTTTTTCCTACTTGATTTTCCTCAAAAATTATTTTATTAACGTTTTGTTCTTGTGAGGTACAAATAGTGAGTTTCTAAAATGTTTCACAGAAATCATTATATACTTTCTGCCTCACCATTTCAATAACCATTTTCCTTTTCAATCAGAATATAGATACTTTGACACACCACATCTCATTAACTGCTAATATAAGAATAAATGTGATCATATATATTCCTGTTATATACCTTACTTCCATGTAATAATATGCTGTCAGTGAAGTACCGCTGGAAGCCCTTAACACATATGTGACTAGGGGCATCTCATTTGAAACAGACATCTTCCCTCACGTCCAGCCCTGTCTATCACCTTTATGAGTTTTCTCTAGCACAATGATTTGTGCTGGATATCACTTTCTTGTATCAGGGCTCTTCTTCTCCATTTTCTCCTTGTGAACGGTTTATAGTCCACATCATTAATGTTTTCACAGGCTTACTCACTCCCATATATTTTACAAACTGTGTTCTGCTTGCTATACTTTCTTCCTCTGCCTTGATTTCAGTGTGCTTGCTTAATGCTGCCCTTTTGTTTCCCAGCCTGAGTGCTCTGTGCTTGCTTTCCATAAGCCTCTGGAATAGACAGATTCTTTTATTCTGCAATTTTTGCCAGGAAAAAAAAAGAAGTTTGCCAGGTTAAAAACAGATCTATAGATGGAGTTATACTCCCTGAAAATCTATGAGAACAGGGATTATTTCATTCCTCATCATTGATGTTCTCAGAACCAAAGCACAATCACTAGTCCAATAAATATTTAGGTCTGGCCTATAGCAGCTCAGATTGGATACTAGTTTAATTCTGCCATGTCCAACATTCTGTAAGTTACAAATACCACCAATATCTTCACATCAACTGTTAAAAAAGACTTGTAGCTTCTGATGTTTCTATGACCTGGACTAGTTGTTCTCAAAAGGTTTTGGCTATGAAATATTAAATATCATGAGACAAATTTTTCCATATGCTCCAAAATAGTTCAAAGTTATAAGACCCAGAGATTTTTGTTATTTTTGTTTGTTTCATTTTTAGTCTAAGGAGCAATTTTGCATTTTGATGAATCTAATGTCTTCTTTTCTTTAACACTTTATTTTTTTTAACTTTAAGAAATTGTGAAACCATTTAAAATAGAAGTTATTTTATAGACAGAGAAATCAGTTGCCCAAGGACATAGAAGAATACTAATAGAAACAAAGCCAGACTCTTCCGACTCTCACCCAGCAACCAAATGCCTTTGCTGTAGTAATGCATAAGGATGGAGAATGAGAAAATATCAAAAAGTTCTTTTAGAATTTCCTTTATGGCTATTTCATTTCCATTTGACATATTTTATTTACTGAATGCTTACCCTTTCAACAGTGAAAAGACAGCTTTACCTCCAATCACACATTAATTCATACTAATTAGAAGTGGCAGTCATGTGACTTATAACAGTTGAAGAAACATGACATATCTGTGAAGATTTTAAATGTGTACTTTCAGACTTTGATATCACCCTTTGTCTTCCTCCATTATGATTTGTTTTCAGTTATCAAAACACTTATTATCATTTAGACTTAGTGTCTCATACACTAATTGGCAATTGGTGGACAGAGGGAACATCAATAGAGTGATTCATATTATCTCTCTCTTTCTAGCATCATACCCTCTTTTTTTGCCTTTCCATACAACTCTCATAATCTATTGTTTCAGTTTGAAAGATGCCTTATAGTTAATTAGTGTGCTAGGGTTCAACTGATTAAAAAAAAAAAAAAACAGTGCAGCTTTAGCTTCTCAATTTCCTCTATTTTTCTTATCTCCCCTTCCTCATAGACACTTACATTCTTACTTTTCCATTCTTTCTCTTTTCTCCTGGCCAGTGACTAGTACTACTAACCTTATAATCTGCAGATAATTAGAAATGATTTAATGATGTGACTAAGTTGCTTTAAGGAAGTATTTGAAAATGTCATAAATAGGTTTCTAGTTAAAGTAATGAAGCAAATTACAAAGGTGAAAAAATATTTATCTTCTTTTACAAAGGGTGTTTGTAGTCACTTTAGAAAAAGAATGCTTGCATATGAAAGAAAATTAACATTGGAGAGCAATGAGATTGCTTGTACAGGCATTAGCCAAAATCATCACCCACCATTTGGAATGAAATTGATAACCACCCCCCACCTTTTCAAAAATCTTTTCTTTTTCCTGTTAGATCACCCATCAAATTTAGACCTAAATTTTAGGCTACAAATGGAATCTACAGCATTAGAAATTTTCTAATGTTTAAAGGTTATGGAAAGGGTACTTTCTTAAGATGTCACCCAACTAATCAGAGTTTGCAAAAGATAAAAAACCACTTGCACTTCCTCATCTTTTTCTCACCTAGACCACTTACTTAGTTGGGTTCCTTCCGTACCCCATCCCCTGACACTGTATTCTATAAAGTTTGCTCTACCCCATCCAGAAGACTTTCAATGATTCACTATTTGCCAATATATGAAAGACCAGGTTCTTCATAACCAAACCTTGGAATACCCTCTCAGTATTCTCTCCTGCCACTTGCCCCAATGCATACTATACTCTCATTGTTTTTTGGTCATTTCATAAATATTTTTTATGTCCTGACATACCCACCTGCAAAAATTGCTCTTTGGTTCAATATTATCTTCTTGCGGAGCTATTCATGATATTTTATGTCTGCAGACATTTCCACATTGCCCCAAATTTATTTGACTATATGTACAAATTTCCTGATAGAATATTAGCGTCAAAAAAGCAAAAAAATATATATATATGGAATGGAATATTCTAACATTTCTCCTTCATTCTAGAATGAATGTGGTGTGGGGCCCAGGATTTAATTAGAAGTAACCAACTCTGTCTCCAAGGCAAAATCCTGTGTTATGACAGCTGAACATAATTCATTCAATCAACATTAATAACAAATATTTATTGAATTGGGTAAATGCCTCTGACATGACTCTACCACTGGGGATAATCAAAACAAAACTCATGCCTTTACGTTCACTTTTCCATTTCAGACTTGGCAATAGAGCCAAATTTGACATTGATCCAATGTTAGATTCTTGATTCTTCAGCATAGCCAATTTGGTACTCATATTTGAAACTGCTGCTTATTTTCTCTGTCCAGAAAAAATATTAATAGGAATGGTGTGTTAGTCAGGGTTCTCCAGAGAAACAGAACTGACAAGCTAGATAGTTGATAGATAGATGATGAGAGAGAGAGAAAGAGAGAAACATAAATATGAAGATATTTATTTATTATAGATATTGACTCATAATACCATGTGGTTTGGCAAGTCTGAATTTTCCATAGGTTGCAAGTTGGAAAATCAATGAAGGTGAAGATGACTGGCTTAATTAGAGAGAGAAATTCTTTCTCACTTCTGAAATCCTTGGTCCTCACATTAAGGCCTCCAACTGATTGGATCTGGAGACTCCTCTTATGGCCAAAGGCAATCTCCTTTGTTGATTGTAGACATAATCAGCCATTGATGCAATCAAATGACTAATAATTGATATCCATTTACAAAATACCCTTATAGTAACTATGAGGCCCAACAAACAACTGGATGCCATAACCTAGTCAAATTGATACTTGAAATAAACCCTTATACATGGTATGTCCATGGTTCAACTGTGACCTCTTACAACAAATCTACTCTACAATACATAACAAGAAGCAGTATTTAGTGTACAGCTAATTTTGAAATGTTTATAAACACTAAATATCTTTCAATTTAATAAAGCAACTTAATATCTAATGGATTTTTTTACTATAATCCTAGGAATGCAAAAAATTTTTGTACTCCAAATGGCCAATCAAAATGAATCTTCTTAATTTTTTGAGAACTATAGAATTTTATTTTTATTTATATATCATATTTTATTCTTATTTCATAATGTTAGATTTCTCAAGAGTTTTCATTTTTACATTTAATTTTAAATATATCTGTCTTTCAGTTATCTTTATTGTCTATTAATATTTGTTCTATTTAGCAAGTTGATATTTATCAGTTCTTCTATTCTGAGATAGTTTGAAGAGGATGCAAAGCAAAGATTACCACATCTTTTCAATAGATCTGTTGAAACACACCTAGGTTTGAATAAAGACTTTTGTATTACTTGCTGAGTAACTATGAGAAAATGACTTAAATTCCATGAATCACATGTATAAAATGGAGATGGTAATAACATCTACCACCTACTATTTGCAAAGGTGAAATGAGTTGATGTATGTATGTAGTTAATGCTTGATAAATGTCAATTATAATCCGTGATTATTATTGTTTTTAAGCTTACAAAACATATTTATAAATCCTTATTTTATAGCATGGGAAGAAATATGAAATTTGAAATAGTTAATATTCTAATGCCAAAGCAAATTTAATGCTATAGAAATAGAATTGAAAAAATCAAATATAGAAAATGAACTCAAATTGTTTTCCTTTTTTAAAAATAAACATCTTTTTATATTATGCTTCAAAAATAGAATAAAAAGTTTTGTCATCAGTAATTCAGATAGCTATTTTTAAAAAAATTTATATGTACCTTTGATAAATGTTCAGTTAAAAAAAAAGAAATAAGTGGAGAATATAATGCCAATTGAGGTCTTAAATGTTTTAAATAATGTTTAAAACAAAAAGTTTATAATACTTCAATTCTATTTGGCCTAATTTTTAGAATAGAGATTATAATGGAGCCATTTTTATATTGTCAAGTTGTGTGCACGTATGTATAAATGTGTATGCATGTGTACTTTTAAGGAGGAAAAAAATATTTTGAATTAGGTTGCAGATATATAAAAGTTTCCCTAGGTGCCTGTGGTAGTTTGACATTATTTATAAATTCCAAAAAGAGAGATTATCTTTATAAACTGGTCTGTTCCTCTGGACATGATCCCCTTTGATTGTATTAGATTCAGCTGAGATGTCTTTGATTAAATTATTTTAAGATTAGGGCTTTGATTCGACCAAGTCAGTAGGGTATAACTCAGTTTAATTCCCTGCCCCTTGGTGGGCTATGCAAACATACACTCACTCAAGAAGACACAAAAAAGAAGATACACAAGAAAAGAGAGAGAGCTGCATAGACATAGAAGAAGAGAAGAGTTGAACTCTTTAAAGCCTTGTAACTGTAAGCTTTTACCCCAAATAAATACCATTTATAAAAGCCAACAGATTTATGGTACATTGCATCAGCACCCCTTTGGCTTACTAATACAGTGCCTGAGTGAAACAATATTCTGCTTTTTATGATATACTTCACAAGAATAAAAGTAACCTTATTTAACATTGTATTTTCTGTTGAAGGCATCAACATTCATTCTGGATAATGAAAATAATAATAATATTTTTAGCAACTAAAATTTAGTGAACTATGATAATCTTTTTATGTACCAACCATAATCATAAAATTCTTTCATTTATATAAAAATGTAATTCTCCCAACTGTCCTATCATGTATAAACAATTACTAACAACATTTTATAAAAGAAGAAACTAAGGCAACCTAATCTGCTTTAGAAGGGATTTTAACACAGCAATCCAGGGAGCTGAGGTGGCTCAGGCAATTGAGCACCTCTCTCCCACAAGGAAGGTCCCAGGTTTGGTTACCGGTACCTCCTAAAGAGAAGATGAGCAAACACAGAAAGCACACAGCAACTGCAAACAATGAAGGGGGAGGGAATAAATAAATAAAAATAAATCTTTAAGGAAAGCAGATATGGCTCAGGCAACTGAGCTCCTGCCTACAACATCAGAGGTCCATGGTTTGGTTCCTGGTGCCTCCTAAAGAAGACAGTGAGCTGGTGTGATGGGCTGACACAACAAGATGATGCAATAAGAGAAGCAAGAAGAAAAAACATAATGAGAGATGCAACAAAAAGCTGGGAGCAGAGGTTCCTAGTGCCTCCTAAAGAAAAATGAACAGGACAGTGAGCTGACGCAATGGGCAGGCAAGGCAAGCTGACACAGCAAGATGACGCAACAAGACACATATACACACGCACACACACAAGCATAGCAACCTTAATTTCTCTTTTAAAAGGCCTTAAATTTATGAAAATATTCATTTATCCTTATTTTTCTGCAAATAGGTTCTTACTTCATCTAGAAGAAAGGCAGCAAAGCATGTGTAAATTATGGTATTCTATTGCCTTTTCTAAACCGGAGGCGTTTTTGGCTGGATTAACAACAGCCTCATGAGTAGCAATAAAATAGTTGTCCCATGTATTGTAAAATAAGGTGTGCATTTTGAATTTTAATGAGCCATGAAACATGAACCTTCACAGGGTAAATTAATAGTAAAGAAGTAAATGTTAGATTTAGTAACATTTTACACTCAGATTATTATGCTAGTTTTAAAGAGCTAGTGAGTGAAGATGTTTAACTAAACATGACACTTTATTTGGAAATGACTGAAACTTCTAGCAACAATATAGTATTTAAGTGTCCTTTCAGATGATAGGCTGAGGATAATCTTCATTAAGAAAAAGAGTCAAATTGCTATTTTAGATATTGATTTCCGTGATCTTGTTTTCAGTCATGGATGAAAAGTTTAATCTGTATGATGCTATCTCTGTAAAACCTTAAGTGTTTATTATAGCTTTCATTGATCTTTCTCTCCTGTGATTTATCAACTAATTTTATGGTTGTATAGTTATACTAATCATTATTGTATTATGTGTGTTATTTTTGCCTCTTCAACTAAATTGCATGCTTCTGAAAGACAAAGACTATATATTTATGCTTCTTTGTCTTTCATGGGGTTTAAATAAATCCTTAACATATAGTAGTTATTCAATAATTTCTTCTTAGTTAATTCAAACTATAAACAACAGTACTTGATTATAAAAATTTTTGTAGCTTGACCATTTCTGTAGCTCTTTAATGCTATACAATTAAAAATGTTTAACATTTTAACATATATTAAAACAAGGTACCCATTTTTAAATATTTCTGTGATTTCTAAGTTCTCCAACTAAATTTCCTTAAAAACTTTCAGTTGATTGATGTCTCTAATTTTCCTCTTTTGAATCAATTCCTGTTAATACCAAAACAACTTTTAAAAGATGTTTACCTTTAAAACATCATGCAGATCTTAACATGTAAGTAATTAATATTCTGATTCCCACATCATTATTTTTTTCTAATTTTATTAGACTCTGAAAGACTCAGTATGCCCTTTGACTGACACTCTTGTTGAATATGTGCAGATCATATTAAGTGCTAGAGTATCTAGAAATAAACATACCTAGTGAAATATATATACATTTTTAGAGGGTAAAAAGGCAATGGAATTATTGTAGCAAACATTTGAAAGTAAAACAACCAATATGAAGCTAAAAGTTGGTGTGCCTTGATGTTTTTTAATACTGGTTCTATTATTTTCTTTGCCCAAAATAGTGGCAGATGACATCCATAGTTCCAATCGGCTAGTCTCATATTTCAGATTTATTAGGACAAATTATTTAATAATTGGCTTTAGTCTTTTTCTATTTTCATATGTAAGCAAGCAATATTATATAGCAATATACTGCTAAATATAAGTTAATTTAGTTTTCAACCTTCCTTTCTTTAATCTATATTCAAGGTGAAAGGCTGAATGCTGGGGTGGTGAAAAGTGAATGATTCCTTCACGTTTGCATTTACCTCCGTCTCCAACTTAAAAGTTAACTATGTACCTAGAAGCGGTGAATAATGTTTTCCTTTCACCTCAAACTGCTGTTGAAGCATTTCTTTCCTCTTACATTTCCAGTTATCTCTAAGCACAGCTTTAGGTAATATTTTTAAAGTTATAAAAATATTTTCTTATGATATGATTACATAAATCCTTTATCTACAAACACAAATCATTCAAGGGCTTCCTTTTGAAGTTTGTAAAATAAGGATAAAGCTGGTGGCTATGTAGCAAACCTCTAAGCTTATTTAAAATATTCCTTTTTTTTCTTTTTCTGTAAAAATATTTTGTCTTTCAGCCCTAGAACTTTTTCTTCCTTATAAAGAAAACTCTTCATAGGATTTCTGTTTTGATGCTAGTCCTGTGGGTGAGGCATTTGGCCAGGTCATCAAATGGTTTGGATCTCGCCAGCTGCTATGTTTTGCTCGCCTGAAACTTTGATAAAAATCACTTAACGAGCCCAAGTATTTCTATTTCTATCTTTATCAGAAAATGCCATAAAATATAAATATAAGAAATAACAAATGCTTATAATCTACTTTGGTACTCATAGGTTTATTTTATTTTAAGGAAATATCATGTTTCTTTTATTTTTTTATTCCTTTGTTCACTTATTTAGCCACTTAGAAAACCAAACGCCAATGTTAAAAAAACATTGCAAGAATATATACAAATGCCAGTCTTAAAATAAACACACATGTATATGTGTATGTAGTGTATATACATACATTTATATTATATTAATTTTATTTTTCAACTTCTTGAACTCACTAATGATCTGTAATATGTAGCAGCCCATATCAGCTGGGCCAGTTGAACAATTATGTGCTTTGCATCATATCTAAGAAAGAAGAAGAGGCATGATATATGAATAGCCTTATGTTTTGTTTATCAAATGCCTTCACTTTCATACAATGAGAAATTTTATAAAAACAGAGTTGAGCCTCTTGGCTAATGACATTTCCAAAATCTACAATGTTTGTAAATAATGGAGAAACTTCATTATAAACAATGGAGGATAAAACAAAGAACCTCTCTTCTGGCACATGAGAACAAATGACTTCAAATCTCATCTATATTTAGAAAATGATGTTGATATCTATTCATTTATCTTCTGATATACATTTTTGGATAAATAACTGTGCTCTTTTAAACCTGAAGTCCAAATGACTTAATATAATAAAATACACTGACATTTTATAGGCATTTTGTAGCACGTCTTGCATGGCACTATAGTGCAGTTACATACAATATTAAGTATTCCCTAAGGTATTATGTAGTTGTAGATCATAAACTTTTAGCTTAAATTAAACATCACAGCTGGTTGCTTTAATTTGATGCATTATACCACAAATGTTTCAACAGCTTGACTAAAATGAGCCATGCTGCAGATTCAAAAGAAGAGCGAAGGTCAATGAACATTAAGCTGACTCATTCACAAATTTTTCTTTGGACATATTAAAAAGCATTTTGTAGAATATAGTTTAATGCATGTAACCAAACAAAATAAAAGAAAACTGAGTAGACTATTACAATGGTGTTTTATTCATGGAAAGCAATACTATAAATTCTTAATTTCATGACAGTGTTTACAATAGCACATTTTAAAATTCATGAAATTGTGCTTTGAGAAGGATTTTTACTTCTTCCATTATTGTAGTCATGCCTGCTTCTTTTCATCAAAACATCATTAAATCTGCAAAAGAAGGCAGTTAGCAGAGAAGAAAGATCAAAATGACTGCCCTCTTTCTCACCCTCAATTAAAAGGCCAGAAAAGGCTGTCTTTTCACTCATTCTATTTGCACTCCAAAAATCATTAGCTAAAAGGATTGATAAAATAATACCATTAAGATTATCATTCATTACAGTATAAACTCAATTTTACGACTATTGTAACTCCAAGGGTGATCTTCTAGATCATAACAATTAGCCTTAAAAGTTACTGTTAAAGTAATTAATAAGCTAAAATAATTCTGTCAGTGTTCATTGTAAGATTAGAAAATAAAGGATCCCAAATTATATGCTAACAACACATCAGACATGGAAAAAAATGGTGAGCTACTTATTTCAAGATCTTTAAAAAATGTGGCTGAATTATTTCCTTATTAGTCATAAAACCATGAAACCTTAATACTGAGTGAGAATCAAAAGAATCTGCTTTCACCAACATATATCTAAATCACTGTCTCCCAGTTCAAAATCATTTAGTGATTCCCTGTTCTGTAGAGGGTAATGCACAACTCCCATAATATGACATTTGAAGCTGTATTCAATTCCATGCATATATTATTAATCCATACTCAATTACACTATCTGTTTTAGCTATAGTGTTTTCTACCCCTGAGTCACTATTTTAAACATACCTCTTCCTTTCTACCAGCTCAATTAGTATCTCCTCCTAAAGTCATCCTAAATCCTTTCAATGAGAATCAACTGTTCCTTTATTGAAGTATCCGCAATACTTTTTTTTTTAATATCAGATTTCAATTATGCCATTTCTTTTTGTCTCATATCAGGGTTATTTTAATAGCTAGAGTATAAATTTCTTGACATAAGATATATCTTTTTCAGCTCTCCATCCCCCTATGCATCTAATTCATGTATATTGAGTCCAAATGCATCATTATTCTAATCCAACATTCTTTTTTTAAAAATTATAAATGGAGGAAGCTGAGTTTCAGAGTTTGTTTTCTACACAAAATAAATTAGTATTCTTTCCAAGACCAGAGTCTCATGTTAACTCACCATAACACAGGTGCCTTAAGACATGTTGGTGAAAAACTTGCTCATTTATAAGTTACTGCTATAGTCAGATTCTGGAATTACTTCTAGTCCCCAATTGTTCTATACAGCCTTCACTGACCTTGAGAGCAGATGACATGCACAACCTATGTTTTATCTCCCTTTTTGAACTAGTTTTTGTCGAGTATATTTCAACCTGCTTTGCCTCACCTTGCCTGTTACCTGGGGAAACTGTAGTCAATTGAAATGTATAGGGCATATATGCAATAAGAGAAACCTGAATGTGAATCCTGGCTGTATTATCTTGATTAATTTTCTTAACTTTGCATCCTTCATACCTATTTGCAAGGAATAATCATAATAATTTGTAAATGCAACTTATTAAGACCTTAGCACATAGTGTTTGCTAAATTAAAACAAATTAATTTTGATCTTTATCCCTTTGCTAAACATTAACAGATGCTTTGTGTTGAAGAGATCTTAAGGAATGGAGAATGGAAGGAAAATTTTTTAAAAATGAAGTAAAAGGTAAAAGGGACAAAATATATCCAACTATAGATTTGAACCTGAGCTCTACTCAATGTTTTATCTTACCAATAGTCTTTCCTCTATGATTTTAGTTCCCTGTGGAATAAAAAATAAAAATTACTACCTGAATTATATGTGGTTAGTAGGGGAGTTTTGAAGTAAAACAACTCAAACTCTCAGATGTAAAAGATGTATTGTAGTGAGAGAAGAGCTAAAGCAGTTGATGGCTCCTTTTCTTCCTGTCCACTCTACTTTTTTTCTGTCATTCTAGAAAATGACAGTGATCCATTGTGAAATTAAGCCTCACCATTCTGGACTCTTTCCTCTCTTGACCTCTCTTCACTCAAACACAACCATATTTCCAAAAAGTCTGGATGTTAACTTTGCATAGCTTGTACTACCCAGAAAAATTGCACACTAAAAATCCCCTCTATAACTGTGAGCTCCTGTCCTGCTAGTTTTTTCATGGCTACCCACTATGTCTCATAGTTTCTGGTTCCCATCAGTTTCTCTCAGTCCATAAGACTTATCTTGGACTCTTTTCATTTCCTACTGAGTCTAATAATTTTCAACAGCATCCTTCATTCATTTTTACCTCTTTCAGTATATGCTACAAGGCACACTCAGCAAATTTCACTTTTATTGATAAGGTAATCACCTTTCCTAACTCTCTTTATGGAAAGAGGAGAGATGATACACTGAATGATAAATCTAGGAAGATTGGCTTTTCTAAAATGCAAGGTCTAAATTGTCGAAGTTACCACTCCATATTTTTTATACACTGCCATTCCCTTAACCTGAAAGTTTTTATATTTTAGTTATTTTTGGCCTCCCCTTAGTTCCATGTCCTTGCAAAAATCAAGAACTCTCTCAAGATTCTAATCCTTCCTCCATGGAGAGGCACATGGACTCTGGAACTAGATGTCCTGGGTTTGTCTCCCAACTCTAATACTTGCCATATCTGTGACCTTCGATAAGATATTTAGATATCTAACCTTAAATTTCTTACCTGGGAATTAGAATAATACATAATAGAGTTGTGCGAATTAAATGAATTAATCATTGTGAAGCATTTAGAATAGTTCCTGTCCTATAATAAGTAATATATAGGATTTTACTATGATTGAAATTTTCCTAGAACTGAATGGCCATTTCTTTGTCTTCCAGATATAACACAAAATGATGCTTTCAAAATAGTGTTTGTAGCCAAGTATTCTCTTTCCAAATATCGTGGCTGAATATACTTCCTTTTCTAACACTGTTCTATCCTCAATATTCAATTTATTAGAACATGTTTCTCATGATATATAACTTCACTGTCTAAATTCCTTCATTGGCCTAACATTGCCAATTCTCAGGTGTGTGAGCATGCCAGGTTGAAAGAATTAAAATATTCTCTCATATTTTCATTTTAATTGACTCTTCATCACCTGAGCACAATGACTAATATTGCATTTTGCAGTGCAATTATTGAACTCTGGGTCCGGAAAACTTGATTTTTGAGGGAGTTTTAGGAGTGGCCAGGTAACTTTCAAATGACAATTATTGTCACTCAGTGAAGTCAGCTCTAGTTTTAGATATGCAACAAAAGACACTGATAACAGAGGTGAAGCCTCTGTGAACAATTAGAAAAGGAGGTCCCACCAAGGGCTATTTTAAAGGAACCTTGACATCAACAGCCATGATAGGCTTCTTGGAACTTCTTTAAAGAAAAGTGGTAACAAGTTTATTCTATTTTATAAAGATTCAAATGTGGCTAATAGTTCCACTTTGGGATTAACAGTACAAAAATATTTTAAATGAAACATTACCATCTTTCCATTGTATACTGAATATATTTTAATTGTGTTTTTATTTTTAAATTAGATTTTTTTAGTCTTATACTTTATCATTACACACACATAGGAAAGAGTGGGAGGGAGATTTTTATAGTGTACTACAAAGAAAATAACTCACATTTAATTTGGAAAAAAATTAAAAGAACACATCAAAATGGATTTGGTTCCCTATTATCACCAATTTAAAGAAAAAATAAATATATAACTTAGAGATGCACAAACTTCAAAACACAAATCATTCGTCGGGAAATAGCAATCCAAATCAATATTATAATGACATCTGTGTGATAGACAGTTTCTAAATGCTATGCAATTGCTCTTGGCATAGAAAATAAGTATTGCATTAAACTTCCTGGAATATATTAAGTTCAAAGGATAGTAATTTATAAATCTAGCCAATTGTACTATTATAAAGTAGGATGATTACAATATTTTATGAAAATTTCTTCCACAGATGAAAATTGTATTTATCATATTAAGTCTAATCACTTCATCATCTTTCAAAGTCCTTTATTTTTTTGTAGTAACCAAGCAAAATCTGAGTGAAAATATTTCATGTATAATCCATAGTCATAATAATGAGCGAATCATTTGAAGAAATTTACCAAGCAACATCCATCTGGGTAAACCTGCCCATACATGGATCCACATACATACACATAGCTATACACAAACCAGAGACAAAGCATACAATTGTGGATAAAATGATTGATGTTTGTCAGAACATGTAGATTATAGATACCTTTAAACTGTTTACTATGTATGTTATACTGGGCATTATTCTGAGCTTCTGGTTTGTTTGTTTGTTTTTTCATTTATATAATAGTAATATAATTCCTGAACATCCAATAGGGTTGCTATGAGGATCAAATGAGTGAATATATTTGAATATGTTTTAAACACTAGGAAATGAGAAGAATTTGTATGTAAAGATTTTTAAAGTACTGTTAAAAAAGTCAACGTCCTGTAGCTAAACTTCATCTAATCATTAAAAAACAAGTATTACTTATTTTACTTAATTATTCTGTAACATAGAAAAGGCAGAATGACTTTCCAATTCTTTCCAAAAATCTACCATAACTTTAATAGCAAAAAATAAGTTAGTCCCCTAGAATGTATAGACCAATTTTACTTAGGAAGAGGATGCATAATTTCTCAGTGGAGTGTTTGCAATGTGAAACCAGCCATGAATTAAAAAACATTATACAGATAATAGGCAATAATTTTTGAGTGCTCCCATGATCTCACTTCATGTTTATACAACTCTATAATGTAGTTATTATTATCTCCCTAATTTCACCAAAGAGGAAAGTGTGCCCTAGAGAGGTAAAATAACATTTCTACCAATACAAATGTGGTAATTGATAAAGCTGGAATTTAACCCCTGCAACCTGATTCCTGAGCTCATGGTCTTAGCAACATACTATCATGTTTTGCAGGCCAGGTAAGAATCAAAGGTGACTAATTTTGAGTGAATCTATCAAAATAATTCATTACAGCAGTGAATTAAAAGAGACAACAACAAATTGTGTCCATATGACAAGGAGAGATGATGCTGTCACCAGTGACAAGCCATAAACTTTGTTTAAAAATCAACAACAACAAAACCAAACATGGCCTTAGTTTGCCAGGGCACCTTTAACAAAGTACCATAAGCTGGATGGCCTAAACAGTGGTAATTTATTGTCTCAGTTTTGGAGGCTAGATGTTCAAAATCAGGATGTCAGCAGGATCACGCTTTCTTTGAAGTAGCAGGGTTCTGTTAGTTGCTTGCTGGTAATCCATAACTCAGACTCTGTCTCTGTCAAAGGGCCATATCTGTCTCCTTCTGTGTGTACCCAATTTCCTCTGATTCTAAGGATTACAGTCATACTGGATTAAGGGCCAGCCCAGTTTAGTTTGGTCTTACCTTAACTAATAACATCTTTAAAGGACTCTTTACAAATGGGTTTACATCCACAGGACCACGAGTTAGGGCTTGAACATGTCTTTGTGGGGGACATAACACATGGAAAACTTTGTTTTATTTCCAAAATTTATATGTTCACTAAAGATAGTATGTTTAGATTCAGTTCACTTCCATTAGTATTTATTTGGGAACCTACAATGTACCAATAATAGTGTGTTTAGGATGCATAATGTGATAAGCTGGGCAAGTTGGATGGAGAGGTAAGTAAATGTTGCCCATTGAAAACAAAGGATCCCTGAAGGATGATTAAAAGATAGACAGGTGAAGAAAGTCCGAGAGGCTTTTCAGGTAGAAACAATAGCAAATGTGCATAGTCCTAATATAGCCAAATATACCTGGAGAACTAAAAATAATTGAGAATTAATAGAAATGCAAGGTGGAGAGTGGCAGAGACAAGGCTGGGAAAGGAGGCAGGTGCCAGTTAGCAGAGAGCCATCTATCATGCTATCCTGGTAAGGTGCTTTGGCTTCATGCTAAGAAAGCTATTTGAAGCAGGTTCCTCTTTGAGATGCGTTATATCTGAAGGGTACAGGGTGAAATTAAACATAAAAACATTGAAATAATACAGAAAGTTGACAAGGGCCGTGAAAGGACAAGTTTAGAGAAAGAGAGAAGGCAATCAATTTAGGAAATATTTCAGAGGTAAAATAAAGAAAGGATGACTAATGAAAGAAGAATATAAGGTGACCTCTAATATAAGATGACTGGGTGACTTGAGGAGCCATTAGCCAGTAATCTTAAATTGAGAAAAAGAGCCAGTAAGGGGATCATGTCCATTCTGAAGTGTCTAGGAGACATCCAGGTAGGAATATCTGTCTGGGCAAATAGGCCCAAATGATTGGATCTCAGTGGAGAGGTCAGAATCAGATATACCGACCTGGGAGTTATAAACTCTCAGGTGGTAAAAAAATAATACACAGATCATTAAAAAGGACTTTGCATGGCATAGGTTTCTTATATAGTAAGTCCTATAAAATTATTCATTGATAGATTAAATGACAGTGTAATGAATCAAGAAAAGAAGCCAAAGAATAGCACCTTTTAGGTGCAAGAGGAAGCACCTATGGGTGGATAGGTGGGTGAGCCAGCCAAAAAGATAAGAGGAAAATTAGGGCGGAATAGTGTCATGAAACTGAATAAGTGAAGAGTAATCAGGTGTGCATGATCAGAAGTATAAACTGCATCAGGGAAGTTTAGCAAATTAAGTACTGAAGATGTTCTTAAACTTGGTAATATGAGGTCACTTGTGATCTTTGCAAAAACAGTTTCAATAATGTTCTGAGTGTTGGAAAAAAATTAGCATGAGTTGAAGAGAGAATGAGAAATATAGATAATTAGCAAGGATTTTGAGCAATAGGAAATTTCAGAGGCTGTTGACAGGAATACAAAATCAGTACACTCACTATGGAAAGCAATGTAGCTCTATATAGAAAAATTCAAGATTCACATCTTATGATCCAGCAATTTTTCTCCAAGTATATGCTATGGGGAAAAAAAATCTCATGCATGTGTACTTGGAGACATATGCAAAAAATTTCACTGTGCAATTGTTTGAACTTTGAAAAAGTAGAAGGAACATATATAGCCATCAAAGGAGACTAGATAAAGATATTATAGAATGTTCATTCAATAAATTACTATATAGGAGCTGAAATGAATGAACTTAAGTTACACTTATCAATCCTGATAAATCTCAAAAATCTGATATTGAGCCCACAAAGCAAATCTGAGATTGTACATGTAATATGATGCAGTTTATATAAATACTGCCTGTGGCTGTTATGTTTAATATATATCTTTTACATAGTAAAATTATTTTTAAAAACAAGGGAGTATAAGTATCAAATTAAATTTGTAATTAAATCTGGGTAGAGGACAGGTAAATTGGACAACTTTGCAGAGGACTTTAATTGAATCTCCTTTTACTGCTCACAAAAAACTGAAGCTACAAGAAAAATGTTAAAATTTCACAAAGCTACTTATGAGTCCATAAGTTTATGCTATTTTTATACATTTCTATGTGCTTGAAATATTTGATGGTAAATTTATTTAAGAATGACTGGAAAATGTGGAACAGAATTAGTGTGAACTACACTTTTAAAAATCTTGGCTGGAAGGTGAAAAGATAAGAGAGAGAGTGTACTCAAGATAAAGGGAGTTTTTTTAAAAGATAGGATGGAATTTAGCATTGTATAGAGTGAAATAAAGGGCAGGTAGAAGTACAGTTTTGAAATATAGGCAACAGAGGGAACAATATAGTTGAAAGGAAACTAAAAATGAGAAGATTCGTATCATTCAGTATGATGTTTGTCCTTCGAATTCCATTACAACAGAGTTAGAAGTTTTCTCTTTTAATATATGCCTTAGCCCAATAAAAGCATAAACTCATTTTGTCTAGTTCTGCATTATAATAAAGAACTGAAGGGATAATGTTACACTTCTTAGATGACATCATTCAAAAAATTATAGTACAACAAAGTCCCATGTTGCTTTTCTTTTTTCTCCCTTAGAGGAAATCAGGGAACATAAGCCTCTTTCACAAATTACAGTATATTTATTTTTTAAAGCATTATCACTTGGTTGCATTACTCTCACCAACATACTGTCATCATCAAAACAAATTGGAAAGAGAAGCCCTGTGGAAAAAAAGGGAAGGGGAAAGTTTTAGTTAATACAAAATATAATTTTATTTTTCCAAATATTGAGGAATTTTGAAAGAATGATATAATTGAAGTTATAGAAATTTTGCAGGGATGGCAGTGAAGAACTTAACAATTTATAGATACAGTTGCTGAGGGATTTCAAGATTTAATATTTCAGGTAAACTATAATTGACTTTGACCTCATCTTGCATATTAACACTTTATGTGATTATGTGAGTCAGAAATACTTTTAGGATTTTGTTCAATTTAGTTGTAGTTCCTGTTGTTGTGCTGAGTTCATCCTGCATCAGAAGTTGTTTCTCCATTTAGTCTCCCAAATGGAATATTTTCATGAGACGTATTTTCTGTCGTAAGGACACTATTTAGTGTGCTAGAACGGTAATGGGGTTGGGGAAAAGATGACAATGATAGGAGATGGCATTTGAGGAAAATTATGATCAGTGGTAAAAATAAGGCATTACAGTTGTCTACTGAATGACAGAAAGCCTCTTAATAAAATTGCAAATTTATTGAACGCTTAAATCACATCATGAAGTGTGAGGCGAAATCTACCAAATTAGGAAAAAATTCAGCTGCCATCAATACCAATCCCCTTATCATGAATCTCCAAAACTTAAAGAATGTTCCTTATTCTTTTCATTCTTTTCTCCCCCTGGTTCTTTTACCAATATTCTTTTCTCCATATTGTCACAGGTACCTTGCTCTTTTTATGCCTTTCAGTTTAGCATCTTGAGCAAGCTGCCTTGAGATCACGCTCACCTCCTAACACCCAACAGCTGTTTTCCATTGCTGTTCTCTGATCTTTGCTTCTCTGCCTTAGCTGAGGTCTCATATTTGACGTGGAAAGTCTTCCTAGTCAAGGTAGCATAGTCTCAAAAGTGCTGGCAGTTGGGCTCACTGCAGTCACATTAGCACTGGGATTCAGATATGAACAGTAGGCATGCCTCTCACCTTGAGAGAATGTGAGCTGGAAAATTATGAGCAAGGCAGAAATAACCGATGGTGCCTCCCAACTCGTCGACTGGGTTCCTTTTTACCTACTTATCATCTCCTCCTGCCTGTGTCTCTTATTTTAGTTCTGTCTTTCAGGCATTAGTTTTTTTATTCAGTCTCAGTCTGTCCTGTCATGGAAGGTATTCATCTCATGTTCTAAAATACAATAATAACAAGTCTAAATGAGCTACCTCCCCCAGAAATGCCTATTGCAGTTTCAGTGAACAATTTTAAACATAAGTGGGGAAGAAATTTCTGTTTGGCAGACCATTTGGTATTTATGAAATGACACAAGCAGATTCCTGTTTATGCTAACTTGTGAGACAATCCTCATCTCTGAATTATAATCTCTAAGATATAATAATTATAATGGTAATAACGACATATGTTGAATATTTAGCATGTGCCAGGAATATCTAATTATTATATCTTAGAGATAAGGATCTTCCTTTGATGAAACATATGATTATCCTCATTTTACTGGTCAAAGACTAAGATGCAAAAATATTTATAAACTTGCCCAAGATCAGCAGTAAGGCTCTGGAGACCTCACTCTTACCTCTAATCATGTTGTCATTATAAAGAGAACTCCTTACAAATACTCTATCTACTAAGTCCACAATCAGAAAATTAGGTCTACACTGAGCTTATCATAATACCCCTGTGGTCAGAAATTATTAAAGCATCCTCAAGGGGAATTATTGCTTCTGCCTTTGGCAATTGGTATCATCCACATTAAAACTACTTAGTAGAAATGATACCAATAAACATAAATCAAAATTTTACATGAAGTAAAAAAAAAAAAGAAAAGGAGGGGCCATATACACACATATAAACATCCTTTAATGATAAAGGATATGAAACTTACATAAATGGTTACAGAATTCAGGACACCATGAAGATGTTCCCCATGGAATCAGGACTTCCCAGATTCAGGCCACCAAGAAGAATTATAATTGTTGAGTATACCACCAGCAGGGAATAATGAATTTGCAAGGAGCAGAAAGTCACTTTTGCCGTTCCTAAGAAGAGTATGGGGAGGGAGAGATGTTATATCTTTCTGAATCACATCTGCCTAACTATTTACTTGCCCACCTCCTTATCATGTGCAAAAAGTGCGGTAAAATGACTTCAATGCATTCTTGACACTGAGTAAATTGAAAGTTTGCTTCCTGGACATGTTATTGCATAGTTTAGGCCTGGTTAAAGTCCATTCTTCTACCACTTACCTCTATTCTGAAAGAAACTACAAATTCATACATTCCGGAATATTCCAGGAGAATTCCAGAATAACTAGAAGAGATACAAAGGCTAGTTGGAAAAAGAAAAGAAAAGAAAAGTAAAGAAACATGAATCAGGAATTCGAATTAGCAGAGAGAGCAAAGCAGACCTTAAAGGGTCATTTGGAATTTACAGTGATGGAAAAGCAGAAATATGGTGGGATCTGTGGAAAATAAGTTGTGAAGAGCCATGTTAGAACCAAATGAGAAGGCAGAGAAAGTTAAGAGTAAATGGAAGTCACCTGGTGACAGGCCCTACAGGAATAGCAGAATGGCATGATAGTAAATATTCAACAACCCTTATACAGAGTGTTCTTTACTGTTGTTTTGAAAAGAATTTAATCTGACTGTGTATTAAGTAATGCTTATATTACAGTTGAATTCAAAATTTCAGTTTTAATATCAAGGAAAAACTGTTAACTATACATCGCATGTGAATATTTAACAATAGTTTAAAAAGGAAAACAATTTTAAGTCCTTAATTCAATAACCTAATTTATTACTAATTCATTCTACCTTTTATTCTTCTATAGTAAGTTCCTTTCTGGATTTAGGTATAGATTATATTAGAAAGGGCATGAGTAGAAAGAGTAATGAATGAGAATACAATAAAAAGAAATTCAGAGAAATGATTCTGTTTTCTGAAAAAAAATAATGGACGCTTAGCCCTGGCTCAGGGTTTTGTTTTATATTTTAACTTTTGACAATTTTTGTTTCTTACCATTAGAATCACTACCCTGTAATATTTAAAAGATGAGTACAATAAAATATTTAATGTTTATATTTTGATTAGTTATCTGGTATAAAATCATTTGTGCCTTTGAGAGATGCTTTAACATTTCTGCATATCTTTTCGTTTAAAATCAAGTCAAGTTGTTTGAAAATGGGCTTGGGGATCTCAATTAAAAATCAGTGTATTTTTGAGATGAAAGTGGCTTAAAGAGAAAAAGAGAGAGACAGAACAGATATTCTCAATTATCCATCCAGTACAGTGACTCTTGATATTACTCTACTATTATTATTCATAACCTAGATCAAGCAATTATTTGGTCCTTCTCAGGGCCAATAGATAGTTGTCAAAACACGTAAATATTTTCATTTTCACTTGATTAGTAAAAATATATATTGATTATTGAAAATATTTCAAAAATCAAAATGTGTTTAGTATCATGTAGCAGTGTCATACATTTAAATAATTATGTGAGTATATATTTTTGTGCAAACGGAATTTTTCAAAGTATTTTCTTTAGAAATTCTTTCCCTTGATGTCAGCCCTTCTTCTTTTGAAATGAGTAACTCAGAGTGTAGACAGCATAAGTAAAACATAAAAAGGCTACTAGTTCAAACAATGACATGTAAACAACTTAAATCTATGAATGATGCTAAAGAGTATATATTGTAATATAAAGAAACCCATTATAATATTTTGTTTTTTATTCAATACATACTTCTAATCATTTTAGAATTTTAAAAAGTCAAAATTACCCCCAAATAATCCACGGAGAGATACTTTTAAATAATAAATTCATAAAATAGTGAATTATGAAGAAAAAACTCTAGTTAGCTTGTTAATGTAGAGAATTATCATGGAAAGTGACCTCACATGAAGGAGTGATAACCTGAATTCTGGTCTTTTGTCTGTCACTTACTAGCAATGTGACTCTGGGAAATGTACTTCATATCTCTCTGGGCTTCAGTCTCCTCATGTCTCCCTTCAAGGATTAGACTTTTTAATAATCTTGATGGATTTTCCAGATAAACTGTAGCAGATGCTGCCAGTGCTCTGCCCATCTCCCTTCAGATGTCGATACCATTTTTGTGGACACAGCTTCCAGGTGAGCAGTTCACTCTCAACAGTCAGCACGTGACTTTGTCAGGGAGCTGTCCTTCTCTGCAGGAAGCAGAGACCCACTTTGCTGCAGGCACTGAGAGCCTGACCACCTGGCCATGCCCCCTCAATGCCCATCCTTAACCAATAACTGACCTGTGTGGAGGTAGCCATACTCCAACTTCCTTGCCCTAAGTAAAACTCCGAAGTGAGATTTTCTTTCTCCAGAGCTTTCCTGAGGGATGGTGCCAAAGCTACCCTCTGTGATCTTGACTTTGCACTTTTGGATGCCCTTTTTCCTTCTCTTTCCCACCTTTTCAATCTCCCGCTGTTGTTGTTGTTGCTATTATTATTATTACTATTATTATTATTATTATTATTATTATTATTATTATTATTTTTGCTGGGAACACTTCCAAATAAGTCAGTTTCACAGGAATCTTGGTATCAGAGTCTGCATCTGTGGATTCCACGCAACAATATTCTAATTCATTTTCTTTGGGTTTAACTGTGTTTTATGTTAACTCTGTCTAATGTCTAGCATTAGCTAATGCATGTAATCTCAGAAAAAATGTTTCAGGAATAATGTACCAGAATCTTTGTGCCCAAAGCAAGTCAATATAAGTGTTATAAATAAGACCCATAGATCATATTTTTTATTCTATACAATAAACTGAAGATAATTTCATAATGGAGATTTGGGAAGGGGCATATTCTTGCCATCTATGAACAACTATCATAGGTTAATATACATCAGAATTTACCAAGTAAATGTATAAAGCATACAAAATAATTTAATCTCTTTTGAGAGTGAAATGGAAAAAGCAAAAGAAGGGAAAAATGTAAACATAAGAATCAAACTAAAGTAAATAAAAATCAAGTGAATTGGGGGCTGGCTGTAGCCCAGTGGATAGGGCACTGGTTCACCACATGGGAGGCCCGGGTTCAGTTCCTGGGGACCTCTCTAAAACGGGCAGACCGGGCCCAGCTAGATAGCTCAGTGGATAAAGAGCGCGCTGGGGTACCACATGGGAGGCCCGGGTTCGGTTCCCGGGGACCTCTCCGAGCGGGCAGACGGCCTTGAGAACGGGCATGGCAAAGTCACCTGTGAAAAGCGGAGCTGCTGCCTGCGAAGCGGAAGCCGAGCAGCCCGCAAAAACATGGAGGACTGCTGCCCACAAAACATGGAGCGGAGCCGCCCGTGAAAACGGAATGGAGCCACCCACGAACGGAGTGAGCCGCCGCCGCAGAGGGCCGACTCGGTGCGTCGCCGCAGGGACGGGGGAGACAAGAAGCGAACATAGAGAA
>PVKH010000077.1:0-52694 GCA_004027955.1 Chaetophractus vellerosus | reverse complement strand
GGGCGACCTGCCCTGCCCGTGGCGGCTTTTGCCCTGTCCGTGGCAGCTTTTTGCCCTGCCCACGGCGGCTCTGGCCCGCCCATGGCGGCTTGCCATTCTCAAGGCGGTCTGCCCGCTAGGAGAGGTCCCTGGGAACCGAACCCAGGGCCTCCCATGTGGTATGCCGGCGCCCTATCCACTGGGCTATCGAGCCGGCCCCCTTACTTGCTTCTATGTTTGCCCTACATTAGCTCTCCCTTTCCACTTCTTCTGGAAGTTTCTTACCACTTTCACTGCCCATTTCACCAATGGTTTGTTGCCCATATGCCTTTAATAAAAAATTTTAATTGCCTCCTTTTATCTTTTACATCTATGATGTATGATTTTTCTGTATTTACAATTTGTGGAATTTCTCCCTAATTAAATTTTACTCTGCTTAAAATTTGTGGAATTTCTTGAATTTTTAAAATTCATCAAATTTTGAAATATTTGGTTATTATCTCTTCAGATATTCTCCCTTTCTCTCGCTTTTCCCCTTCTAGGACTTGAATTACTCTTATGCTAGATCTTTGCACACTGTCCTGCATGTCTCTTATGGTCTTTTCTGTACTTTTCATCCTTCTTGTGCTCCAGTTTTGCTCTGGATATTTGTTTCCAGCTAGATAATATCTTCTAGCTCACTAATCTTAATGTCAACTGTGTCTGTGTCTAAACTGCTGGTAAATTTATTGATTTCTTAATTTCAATTATTGTATTATTCAGTTATACACTCAAATGTAGATTCTATTTATCAAATAAATTTCTTCATGTATGTTATGTATTTTGTGCATTTTAAAGCTTATATCTGCTAACATCAATATCTGGATCATCTCTGGAATGTTTCCATTGTATACTTTATTCTCTTAGTTCTATTTCATATTGTTACTTACAATTGTTTATTGAATACTTGACTCTGCAGATTAAAAATTTCAGGGCTTCAAGATGATACCTTCCTTTGGGAAGTTTCTCCTTTCTTTTGTAGGCAGCAAAAGGAACAGAAAACCTTGATTCAATCAGGGACTAAGCATTTGCCTGTACTCTTTATATTGAAGGTCAGTTTTGCTGGATATAAAATCCTTGTCTCATTCTTTCCTGGAGAATCATAAATATGTTATTCTATTTTCTTCAGATAAAAAGTATTGCTTTTGAAAATTCTGATAAAAATTAATATTTATTTTCCTTACAAATTATGTGCTTTTGTTGCCTAGATGTTCAAAGAATTTCTTTCTTCCTTTTTAAAGTCAAGTAATTAATCAGAATATGTCTTCATGTTGATCACTGTGTATGAACAGTCTATGTACTCTGTGTGCTCTTTAACATGTAATTTCTAATCTCTTTTTTTCATAGAAAGCTTTGTTGAATTGTTGCTTTGGTTTTCTTCTTCAGAAGCTCCTATTATCCATATTTTGAACCTTTTGACTATTTTCAAGATTTGTCATTTTCCCTTGAATATATTTTTTTAATTTCCTTATCTCTTTTCGAATTTAAAAATGTTCTCCTTTCTACCTTCTACTTCTCTAAGGTTTCATTGGTTATTTTTATTTGCTATTTGTGCTCTTTCTAGTTTCATTTTTGTTTTTAAAATGATCTTTTTCTCTAATTCTTTATTTTTTTATTTTTTATTTATTATATATCCCCCCCTTTTCTGCTTGTTCTTGCTGTGTTCATCTTTGCGTTCTTCTGTGTCTGCTTGTCTCCCCCCACTGCAGCAACCCGCCGAGTCAGCTCACCACGCAGTGGCCTGCCTGCTTGCGGTGGCTTGCCCTGCTCGCGAGGGATTACCTTGCCCGTGGCGGCTTGCCCTGCCCGCGGCTTGCCTTCTCAAGGTGGTCTGCCTGCTTGAGGAGGCCCTGGGAACCGAACCCAGGGCCTCCCATGTGGTAAACCGGCGCCCTACCAATTGGGCTACAGCCGGCCCCTCTAATTATTTCTTGAGTTCTTTCACATTATTTCTGAAATTTTTCTATTCCTATTTATGAGTTATTTTCGTTTCTTTTAGTATTTTCTCAATATTTAAAAGATTTTTTGAAATAGTATATTATACTTTTTATCTGTTTTAGAGTATGTGAGACTTAACCTTAATAATTCCTGTTGGTCATTTAATATGAATTTGCTTTTAGAAAGGAAGATTCAAATTAGATTTAATAATTTCACAGAGCTTCTCTTGATAATTTTTTTGATGTTAAAAATATATGACCTCTTGTTTTTAAATTTCTAGTTCTTTTCTCCTCCCCCATTTTTATCTGGGCCTTCTCTTTTTTTCATCTTATTGTCTCTGCCCTGCTCAATTTTGATTCAATCCCAATGTTTCTCCTCAATGTGAGGATTTGTCCTGGAAGGTAGCCATGATTGACCCATTTTGATATTTCACAATGGCTGGGCTGATCAGCCTGTATTATTCAGGGTTCCTCCTCTACAGAAACAGAACTGACAGGAGATATTGTTAAATATTATGAGATTTTATAAAATTGTCTCATGCAACCATGGGGATGCATGAGTCCAAATTCCATAGGGCAGGCTGCAAGCCAGGAGTTCCAATGAAGGTCTTCAATGAGTTCCCCAGGAGAATCTGTCTGTCTGAAGTCAAGATGGGAATTCTCTCTTCTGATTGCTAAAATCACTTCTTTTCTTAAGGCCCTCAATTGATTGGATGAGATGTCTCTTTTTGCTGAAGGCAATCTCCTCAGTTGATTGTAGGTGTAATCAGCCATAGAAGCAATCAACTTACTGATGATTTAAGTCCACAAAATGACCTCACAGTACAATTTGGCCCGTGTTTGCTTGACCAAACTGGACACCATCACCTGGCCCAGTTGACACATGAGCTTAACCATCACACGATCCTTACTCCAGAATGCTTGTACTTACCCACTATTGGATTAAGCAAAAATCCTTCCCTGGTTCCAAATGGGCACAACTCCACATTTAGTGGATATACGCTGGCTGATTTGAAATTCTTCTGTTTTCAGGTCTGCCAGATGCCCATTGCTTCCTTCTGCTTCTTTCCACATGGAAGTTGATCATTTTCAGGCCTTGTGATTGTGGTTACTGTATTCCCATCTGCTTGCATTTTAGTGTTTGTAGGAATACCTTGTCACCTGGCTTTGTTATTCATTGTATTGTTTATTTTGCTTTCTTGCTGTCCACCTCTTTTTATGAGAGTATTTGGGAAGATTCCAAAACTATGTTGCCGTTTCTGCCCCAATATTCTCCAGTTTCCCACAAGTATATAAAAGTGTAAGTATAGATTTTTTTTTCTTAAAAATCATTATGAGGGGCCGGCTCGATAGCCCAGTGGATAGGGCGCCGGCATACCACATGGGAGGCCCCGGGTTCGATTCCCGGGGACCTCTCCTAGCGGGCAGACCACCTTGAGAATGGCAAGCTGCCATGGGCGGGCCGGAGCCGCCGTGGGCAGGGCAAGAAGCTGCCACGGACATGGCAAGAGCAGCCACGGGCAGGACAGGTCGCCCGCGGATGGAGCGCAGCCAGCCACCCGCGAATTGAAAGCTGGCCGTGAACAGACGCAGAGACCACCCACAAGCGGGGAAAGCCGCGCCTGCACAGTGTCCACTCTCGGCGCGTCGCCACAGCGGGGGGAAGGGGAGATATGTAATAAAATAAATAAATCTTTAAAAAAAAAAATCATTATGAGTTCTATTGCAAAGTTCCCTTCATTTAGAAACTTACATTTTAAAAATATCTAGGTTTATTCCAGAAGCAGCTTTACTGCCTTGGAAAATTAATTTATAAAATGATTCCTTAATAATTTAAAATAGTTGATTCACATTCCAGAAATAATAAATTACTTCCAATAATGAATTTCCAAAAAAATTTTTATTGGTCTTTAGGATAAAGAAAATGACTGAAAACTCAACAATATAAGCAACAACAACAATTAGTATTTTTGAGTGCTTTTCTCAACAGTCCCAGGCACTGTTCTTATTGGATTACATGGATTAACTCCTTTAATCCTCATACCAAACTTATAAAATAGAATTTACTATTACCTTCATATTACAGGTGATAAAACGAATGCATAAGGAGGTTAGATAACTTGCCCAAGCTCTCACAGAAGTAAGTAGACACCATTGTAGAGGTAACTGGGTATCAGCCCAATGCTATATTCTGTTTTCAATCATGTAATGTCAGCAGGAATTGTCTTACAAAATGGTTTAGAGGGCAGACTTTATTCTGCAAGTGCTCTTTTTGGAACAGGACATGCACTTTTAAAAATCAGTATATTGTTTATAGAGGAGGTTTTAATGTAATCTTTGTTTGTTTTTAATGTGTCATGATTCAAGCTAGAATGCTCTCCCAGCGACCCAACTTTCTTTCTTCTTAGCTTCTTTTCCAACTACACCAATGATAGAAAATGGCATAAAAATAGTCATGGTAATCTCAATTCAGTCACTTGGTCCTGAGCACTAACATGTCTTCTGCCAGGTTTTCAGAGTGTGAAAAGACAGACCGTGCAAGCTGCAGGGGAATCAATGTTCTCACCTCACCAGAAAGTCTGAGCCACATCTGCATAACTGCATGCCACCAAGATTTCAGGTGAACAACTTTCTTGCCTCATACAAATAGGTCTTGGCTTATAGTAACAGGGGTTAATTTGGACAGACATCAGAAACCAATTCAGGTCAGAGAAAGAGCCAGAAAATACTTCAGAACCAGCAGCTTCCCAAGCAGGAGGCTGTTGCTGATGTTCCACCAGCCTGTTCATTTTCTGGTTTGCTTTCCACTTTATTTGTCCTTTTCCACCAGCAGGCTACAGAGCAGATGAGAGAGAGATTTTTTTTTTTTAAGTTTCATTAAATGAACATTTTTTAAATAAGAAAATGCTCTCTATCTCTAAAAGTCTTTGGAAAACCTATTGGCCTTGGGGTGTAGAGAAACAAGGTGGAGGTAAATAGGAGAGAATTGGAGGGCTCTTCGTTCTTCTCCACTCTCCTCCACCCACAACTCCTCTGGGATTTCTCTGCTTATTTTCATAGTCATTATGGAAATGTAATGCAGAACATAGAGCTCCTGAAAGGGCCTATGGAGAGCAGAAGGTCCTCAGTGATGGCCCCAGGGGAGGAAAGAGGAGGTAAAGCTGTGAGTGAAATACTGCCCAGGTGTGACTGTGGAAAACACGTGTTTTTCATTCATATTTTGTGTCTTCTTGCATACTGCAATGCTAGGTATTCTGTCCTTCTTTTTGTGTGTATATTTCCTATGGTCCAGTGTTTGGAGAGATGGAGACTACACCATCAGAAAGGAAATATTACTATTAGAAAGTCAAGCATACATCAAGGTCAGTGGATGGAGCAAAACTACTTTTTAAATTATTTTTTTAAAGAAGCTTTATATTACACAAATATTACATAAAAAATATAAGGGATTCCCATATGCCCCACTCCCCCCACACAAACTTTCCCACATCAACAATATCTCTCATTAGTGTGGTACATTTGTTACAATTGATGAACACATATTGAAGCATTGCTACTAACCATGGATTACAGTTTACATTACAGCTTACACTCTGTCCTACAATGTTGTAGGTCATGACAAAATATACAATGGCCTGTATCAATCACTGCAATGTCATATAGGACAATTCCAATGTCCTGAAAATGCCCCATATTACACCTATTCTTCCCTCTCCCATCCATCAGAACCTCTGGTGGCCATCGTTTTTATATCAATGATAATAGTGCTCCCATCGCTAGAATCATAATAAGTCTATAGTAGAATAATAATAAGTCTATTTTAGTCCACTCTTGAGGATTTGGGGATGATGATGCCCACTCTGCTTCTAATTGAGAGACAGCTTAAAGTCACAGTTGCAGACAGTCTCTGTTCCTTGGAACGGGCGTATTCCATTATCACCTCCTTCAAAACAACTTTTTACTTTCCCCCTTAAATTGATCATCAATCCATACTAATGCCATCTAAGCTCAGTTTCAAGGATTTTCTCCTCACCCATCTATTTCTCTTTTTTTTCACTTGTCTTGGGAATCCAGGCTACCTTCTTACCCCTCTATTCCCACCCTAAGGTATTGGATTTCAGTTATTTTGTTCCATGTGGATTCCCCACCCTCTTCTCGTAGAGCTGGGGAGAGTGAGGGCTGGTGGAGGGCTTTAAGTTCTTTAGGTACTTTATAATAAAATTTTTATATGATAAACATACCTCTATTACCTGTAATATAAACCACTTCTTATAGGATAATGCTGGAGCACTATTATTATATGGCCCCTTTTCTCTGCTGTATCAAATATCTACTTCTATTGTTCTTGTTTAGGATGAACAAGGTTCAGGGAGGGCAGCGAGCCAATGCCCATCCCTTATCCCCATAGGGAGGGTACAGGAATAGGAGGAGAGCCCTTCCTGTCTGGTGTGTCCTCTGATGGCCACACCGATGCTCCACTAAAGCTCTCCAAAAGAGGAAAATTCTGACAAAAGCTAGTAAATTCAGGTTGCAAAGTTTTTCCTGGTTGACGATGCTAAGAAGACATGGAATACACTATGCAAAACAGACTATATGGTCAAGATGGCAGAACAACTGGATTGGGGAAGAAGCTGAGAGTACCACTAGCCAATAACTGAAGTCACAGGCAACTTGCCTTTCTCAGAGCTTTGGCCTTTCCTGCTCAGAAGTTTTCCTGCCTTTCTCTGTGGACCATGTCTGAAAATCTTTGTGCAGTACTCCCTGCCTGATATATGGTAATTTCCTTCTTGGTGGAAGCTAATCTTCACAAATTTGCAAGCTGCTTATAATGAAGGGTAGTTATACCAAGTATGGAATATATAAACAAGCATAAGTGGTAAAAGAACAAACACTCTTAAAAAGGTTAGTTTCTAAATATTTTGTTTTTCCTTAGACGTGTAATTGCACGATTTACTTTTTTCTTCAGGAGACAACTTCAAAAATAAATGTCTCTCTAAGTCAACGACTTTGTTTGAAGTTGGAAATACTACCCAAATCAACCTCTTTCCTTTTTCTCCACAGTCCCAGGGGACTGAGACAAACTTATTAATGGAGACGCTCAGATGTGGGAAAGAAACACATTTAACAAACCCCGAGAAGGAAACTTTGTTTGCAGTGTCACTATGCTCTTCAAAGTCAACTGGGATGATGGCAAGGGGCAACTGTCTTACGATTCCTTATTTTAGAAAAACCTCCCCAGTGGTCAGAATTACTCACTTCATACAAGGTAGTCTTTAAAACATTTCTAAATATCATAATTCACCATTTTGGTGACCGTGTTATTAGAGGAAAAAAGATTATTAAGATAGAATGAGAGGTCAGGCTGTCCTGGGTGTCATAACAACACAGAAGATGCTGCTGTTACCTAAGCTTCCTGTTTCAAATTAAAATCAAGAAGAAGCTTTTTCTGTTACATTATCAGTTATTTTTAATCCTCTAAAGGTGGTCTTTTGCTGTATGAGAGGATTCAATATTTTCTAGTACATATTAGGGACATTCTTAAATTGAATCTTTTCCTTTTATGAATAGAATGACGTTTAGTCTTTCTGAAAGGTGCTCCCTTGGGAACTAATGACCATGGCTGGCATGTATTGGTTGACTAATTGGTACAGAGAAAGCATTCAATTTGGTAAGCATTTCTTAATAAGTATTTCTGGACAATCTACTACGTGCTGTACATAGTGAGAGGCACAATCAGTAAAAGGTCCAAAATATGTCTCTCAAAAGCATGCAATCTTGTTGAGAAAATGACAAATGTAAAACAATTAGGCAGTAAGACAAGGTAGAATATGGAGGAAAAATAATGAATTCTGTGGGAGAAAATGCAGCCAAGAGGGAAGGAATGTCAGAGGTGCTTTGAGTTTGGCAAGAGGGTAGGAAGACTATCTTGAGCAAATGCTGGAGAGCAAACAGCATGGCAGATGTGAGAGAAAGTTAAGAGCCTTGAAAAATAAGGATAATCTCATGAGGAAGGGTCAGATGATAAGAATGTTTCAATCCCAGGCAATGGGAGTTTTTAACCTCTCCCTTAGGCAATGGAGCCATTATAGATTTTCCAACCAGTGAAAGTAGATCATGCAAGTGGGTGGCAGTGGCATGTAGGATAGACTCAAAGACAGAGCATATGCAAACAGAAAAGTTTAGAGCCGTGTTTCACAGTAATACACCTATTGCACGATTAGGGCCTATGCCAGGGTCCAAAGGATTAGAAAGGAAAAATAAAACTGTGATCACAAGGGAAGGACCGATTTATGATAGAGTTTGAAGGCCAAGAAAATGCTGAAGATCAGGCCCTAGCACGGTGCCTGGAAGAGTTAATATTAAATGAATGGTGTTTGAATGGGTGGCTAATAATTAAATCTCAGGTTCGCAGGCTGGGCGACTGAGACACTGAGAGACAATAAATGATAGGCAGTAACATCAAAAACACCCTCAAGCTGGCTTGGCTGCTTCTGAGACTACACAAAACTGAAACTGTGGTCACTCAAGGTCAGTTTATTTAAATCAATAAATCCAGTTTTAAAAAAATCAAACTGGGTCATCTGATGATGTACAAAAGAGATAGCTAGCTTTTCAATATTTCCCTTTTCATCTAGTTGCTCTTGATGTTGTGAAGACCTTGACTCATGGATGCAGAAAGATGGTGAGATATTAGGGTTTGTGGGATGTACTAGGCTTTCCAGCATTTTCTTTCATTACAGAAAAAGATTGTTGGTTGAGTTGACTACACTTTCAGTGAGTAAATATTTTCCATTGGATCATTTGCTAAAGCAAAAAATAGAGAGGACTTTTCACTGTACAGCATGCAGTTTTTCCTAAACACAATTAGCCGTTTCTGCCAGGGCAGTTTTACTTGCCCTTCACTGACTTCTGAATGGCTCTCTTTTCCTCTTCCTGGTTTGAAATCACTTCCTTATTATTATTACCTTGGCTCAAAGCTCCCATAATAGCTTCTTTTTTCATTTTTATTTTGAAATAATTTCAAACTTACGGGACAGTTGCAAAAATAACACCAACTCCATACAGAGAACTCCAACATACCTCCTATCCAGATACCCAGCTCCACCAACTTTTAACATTTTGCTACATTTACCATATCTTGCTATCTAGCTAGCCATCTGTCTCTCACCTACTATCTGTCTGTCTATCTATCTATCTACCTACCTACCTACCTACCTATCTACCTACCTATCTATCATCATCATCATCTTTCAACCTATTTATCTATTTATCTATTTTCTTAGCATTTGATAGTAGGTTGTATTCGCCATGTTCCTTGAACACAACACTTTCATGTACATTTCTTAAGAACCAGGACATTCACTTTATGCAACCACCATAATAACAGTTATCAAGTTCAAGAAATTTAACATTGATATAAAGCTTACTATCTATATTCCAATTTTTCCATATGTCCCAGTAATGTCCTTTGGGGCATTTTCTTCTCCATTATTAAGTCCAGTCATGGACCATTTATTGCTTTTTTTGTGATAGCTTCTTCCTTCAGCACAGGGACATGAAAACCAACAGTGGTGCCAAGAGGAGACCATGGCTGGGTGTGAAGGGCACAGAGTGCCAGCTGATGATGAGAAAGAGACAAACACCTTATGTGACCAATGCTGAAGTGGCAGGCCACAGCCTAGTTCTTGAAACTCTGGGCTCTGTTTTATTTTCAAGTCTAGAACAATAAATTTTCAATATTCCCATGTAAGAAAGTATTTCATATGAAAGTCAAAACAAGCAATATTTAGTCAGAGACTAAAAGAGATAATTAATAAATAATACTGCTTGCATATTACTATGTTGGAGGTGCCATATAGGCCTTTATTGCTGGACCAATTGTTTTTATGTAGTTACCATATTTTCAGTTGTAATTAAAAACCACAGTAGGGAGGATTTGAAAGCTATGAAGGTGCTGCCACCTTGAGGATTCTCCCTGACCATTTGGAGTATAAAACAAGGGTAGACTGGCCATAGTATCATTATTCTGTAGAGAAACAGAATTAAATGATAGTGCTGCAGCTTTGGAAATTGAAGAACATGGAGATAAAACAGCCTGATATCTGATGGCACTCTACACTCTTCAACTTTATATTTTGGCGCCACGCACCACAGCCACCGGTGGGAGATGTCGCTTCCTCTCTGATAACTGCTTGGACTCATAGGAAGCCTCACCATACCACTCTCTCCTCTCTCCAACTCTACCTCCCATGAGCAATACAAAATGCTGGGAAGGATTAAAAAGTAAGTTTTAAATTCATTTGGGTCAAAATTTTTATGAAATGAGTAAATAACTTAAAATACAGAAATATCACAGAAAAGGAATTACAAAATCCTAGGCCCTCGGTCCTCCGACTCTCCCCAACTCTATCAATTCACTAACACTGCAACTAGAACGAAAGTGCTCTAAAACTCCCCTCCTCAGAAAACAGATGAGTTAGGGATAGATGGGATCAAACTCATAAATTAACAATAAGATGCACAATGATTGCCAAATTCATTATCATCTACAGATGAAAAGAAAAGGAGACATATAACCAAAGGTGTTCTTTATTGGCCGGTCCCTATCTGATGAGCTTTAGTTTTATGTACATTAGATTGATGCATTTTTTAAAGATAAACTTACACCGTAGAGTGTTCTTTTGGGGCCTATTTTTTGGGTGTGTATTTCTTGTTTTTTAAGAAGCCCTTTTAGCATAGGGTTCATCGAGGTGTTCGCTTCTGGCACACTGAGAAGAGAATTTGAACTTCTTTTGAACTTGAGATCTCAGAGCATCTATGGGGCAGAAAATGTTTCCATTCCCCCATTAAAAGGCTTTCATTTGCAAGCCACAGATGAAATTTCATCTGCTTTGCATCAGTCTGGTTTATAACTCTAGAGAACTTGGCACCAGAATCCTAAACCCCATTATTGGTGTTTCTCCTTCTGAGGGGAAATAATACATTAACGGATTGTTTTTTGTTTATTTTGGTTTTGCTTAAAAAATAAAACCAAGGGGTGCCCTCACATCCTCCCACCCCCACCCCCACCTCCCATTCAAAGCTTTATTCTGGGCAGCTCTCAACTGAGCATCCCTGGAAAGGCATATGCATTTTTGGTCTTTATGAGCATTGCCAAGCAACCTTGAACTCTGTTGGCAGTTACAAAAGCTCTCTTGCACTGCTCAATCCACTTGCATCAGAAACACTGTTTTATATGTAGAAAAAGTAAACAGCATGATTTAAGCTTTCCCTTTAGAAAATGTAATCATGGGACAAATAGGCTTTCTCTTTCTTTGGGTTCTTACACTTCACAGGTACTATCTGGTAGGTACTTGTTGGACCCATGAAAGGTAGTTTAATTTTGGTGGCCCCAAACCATCTTGATCAGACATTGACAGCTGTATGGAGAAGTCTATGGAGAGCACCTCAACTTCTTGAGGGCAAGAGTTGGTCTCTTGTGTTTAGGAAATATCAATCAATTAAGGGGCGTAGAAGAATAGGAGAGAAAAAGGAGAAAAGCAAGAGGGCTGTGTGCTGGAGAGTGATTAAACACTAGCAATAACTAACCAAGTCACTGCTCACAGAGGCTTAGGGCAGATGGCAAGTAGTGACTTTTGTTATCTGAAAACCACTTTAGAGAAGTTGAGAAAGAACCTGTTTGCTTTTTTTTTCCCTTTTACAAAGTTATAGTGAATGAGGAAACAGTCGTTTAAACTACTTATTCTCTAAAAAGTCAAAAGGAATTTTATTTTAGATAAATCATTTTGGCAGTGTAGTGTTTAGGTCAAAAAGAGGAAGCCCAAGTTAAAGAGAGTGGCAGTTGAAAAATACATTCATTCTGACATTCTATGAAAAAGTGTTTATTTGTTGTTGTTGGTTTTTTGTTTGTTTTTTCTAAAAAGCTTAAAGAAGAAATGAGTAAGTTTTTTTTTGAGTTTTATAATATTGGCAACAGGTAATAGCCTTCTGGATTTAGAACTGATTCTTGAGCAAGGAAGAGAGATCCCTAGAATATTGTTTAATTGGTAATGGCAGTTTGGCCCTTATTACTTTGTCAAATGAAGAACAAAGAGAGATACACAAACCAGATGCCCTTGACTTGACAACACAGATCAGCATACCCTCAATCAACCTAAGAATTTGTAATATGTATTCTAATCAATGAGTAGTGCTGTGTTTTGCTTTTTACATGTTTATCGTTCATTGTAGATGTTAAGTACCACGACTAGCAAAGAGATAGGGTTGAAAAAGTTCCAAAAAGATTTTTCACGGTTCGCGAACCAGCCCAGCATGTGCAAGGTCAATTTACAACAGAGGGCAGAGGTTGCGATGGCATCCGTTCCCCTAATTTTATTTTATTTTTTTTAAAAAAAAGCATGGATGAAATTAGAAAGTCTTTTTCTACTGATCTTATGAAAGATTTTACCAGATAGGTTAAAATAGCATATGCTATATTTAGTTTTCCTAGAACTAAAATAAATAAATAATGAATAAAACCTCTCACGAATTTTGTGATGGTATAAGAAAAGTAGAACACTTTTATTCATGAGGAACTTTTCATGTAAAAAGCGTCCACTTAATGCTTCTTACTCAGCCCCAATAGGTAATAAAAGGAAGATTTGCAGTGACTCTTCTCCCACAAGCTTATGTTGCATCAGGAAAAATAAAAGGACACTGATGGTCATAAAAAGTAAGATATTTAAATGCAGAATGTTCTCATTGGTTTTTTTTTTTAAATATATATCTTTGTTTCCATTATACAGTGATTTCATTCCTACATTTCCTATAACACCTGGGGAAACATCAACCCTCCCAGGTTTTCTCAGGCTTCCTTGGCTTCATATGGCTTACAAACTTTTAACTTTCCCCTTAAGCCCTGGGATAATTTGACATCATTCTCACCAACTGGAATTTTCAATAGCAAATTTGCAAAGACCATTCTATTATTTCTAGACTACATAGAACATATTGGGTTTTCTGAAACATTTTCCTACCTTCAAAGTCAGAGTGAATGCAGACTAATTTTAAATTATGTTTGGTAAGGGGTGCTTTTTGTAACTTGGGATTTTATTTATGGTCTAGGATATGGCCACAGTTTGGATAAGTCTCCTTGCCTACAAAGAGCTTAGCCTTATCAAAGGGATAAATCACCTCTTCTCCATGATGCTGCATACGACATGACATAAGCCATGTGGCTCATTTTGGGCACTTCATTATTCCTATTGCTGTCAGACTCTTTGGTAATCCTGTTTTAGAAATCTGAACAAACTTGCAGAATCAGAGTGTTGAGATGTGCCTTCCCTGAAAGATAGTTAGATAAGCTGCGTCTTGTTTCAGATAATTATAAGTTGGACTATTCATGCACATTAATTTGGCCATTCTTAGATGAGCAAACCCACCTTCCCTGCAGTATGTGTGTCCTCATGCTTACACTGGCTCATTCATCAACACATTTTCCTTTCTGAAAAAAGCAAAACATGAGTAAGGAAGCTGGTCCTTGTTCCAGCTTTCTTACCCATGTCCTGTGTTCTTTGTGGGAAGGATTTCTTGGGTGTTCAAATGGGATTTCTGTCTCACACAGACTTTTGAAGAACCCTTCTAACTAAAAAACAAGCTGTGGCATCCTCATTTTAAAAGACACTGTTTCTTAGGAAATAGCTGACAGTAACCTTCGTTTTTAGGTTTTGCTAAAAAGAATTCTGCTAGCCTACACAATAAAACCAAAGAGAGCAACAAGCCCCTCCCCTCAAAGACACAGATTAAAGGACATCATCATTGAGAGGCAGCCAGCTGTGGTAGAAAGAGCCCCTGAGTAGGATGCAGACTGCCTACCAGACTGGATGAACTTGAGCAAGCATTTGAACTTTGCTGGGCCTCAGTTTCCTTATCAAAAAAATGAGGCTTTATGCTAGGCCATCACAAAAACCCTGCCCAGCCGTATATTCTATATTAATACTATACCTTTATAAACACAACAGGTGGCAGAAGTTTCAATATCTATGTTTTGTGTACAGATTCCTGCCCTTATTTCAGATCTTTATTCTATAACAACTCTTCTTTACTTCTTTTCCAATCACTAAGTCATGCAGGTTAATCCAATTAGGGCCAGGCTTTCTCTCTTTGGGCACCAGCAGAGTAAACAGCTGCTGATCATTAGGGTGCCTCCAGAATCAGGTAGTGCTCCTTCAAAGACTAATTAGAGCTCTTACATCTGGATTTTTTGACAAAAAGATTTTGTTTGAGAGTAAGTCCAAAGCACAACAAGAACAGAATAATAGCCAGCATTATTAGGCAGCTGAATAAAGCATTGAACAAATTGCAGTACCTGTAAGTGGGTAAGCAGTTGTCAGCTGCATTTTTCCCCACATGTCCTTCCTTGTTGAGTTAACCTATCTCAGCTCATTTCTTCTGTTTGCTTGGAAATCTTCATTAGATCTTCATGTGTTATGCAGTGAGCTGGGCCTCTAGGACACTGTCCCTCTGAGCTGCTATGAATGCTGCTGATACAGCAGACACTCCGTAGCTCCACCAGTACCTCTCAGTTTTCAAGCTTCAGGATCTATTTGTGGAAAGTTCTTATAACTCCTTTGTTTCTCTGCCTCTTCCTTATGGTGCTCTCTCCTCCATTCCCCACCTTCCCACTCTCATCCTGCAGATTTTTGAAATGGAGCCTTCTCCATGTTCTGCTCTACCCTGAACTGGACAGTTCCTGCCCCAACTCTCTTCCTACCCTTTTTCCCAACATGGGTGGACAATCATCTATAAAATGAGGAGCAAAACTAGGATATCTGCATGGGCAAAAATCAGGGTATACCTACAAAGATTCTTTCTTTTTGTGCTTCTGTCTTTGGTTTCTTCTGGCTTTCTGAGCAGGAAAGAATTTAACAGAGAAGTGATGTTTTTATTTATTTATTTTAAAAGAAGCTTAAGATTACATAAAAGTTACATTGAAAATATAGGGGATTCTCATATATCCTATCCCTTCTCCCTTCCACACTTTTCCCCATTAACAACATCCTTCATTAGTGTGGTACTTTTGTTACAATTGATGAACACATATTGAAGCATTGCTACTAACCACGATCTATAATTTACATGATGGTTTACACTTTGCCCTGAACAATTTTATAGGTTTTGACAAAATGTATAATGGCCTGTATCCATCATTGCAATATCATGCAGAACAATTCCAATGTCCCAAAATATCCCATGTTATACCTATTCTTCCTTCTCCCTCCCCTCAGAACCTCTGGTGACCACTGTCTTTATATCAATGTTAGAATTCTTCCATTACTAAAATAATACTAAGTCCACTTTGGTCCATAGTTGCATTCCCCCCTTATGTGTGTTCATTCCTCAGTCTTGATGATTATGGGATGGTGATGCCCACTCTGCTTCCAATTGAGAGGGGTTATAGATCCCATGGGGCAGATGGATGGAATCATTTTGCTTGCAGTTGGAGATGCTCTTTGATTTTTGGGATGGGCAGTGTCCATCATCATCCTTTTATCAGTTGTCCTGGGTAAGTCCAACGAACTGGAGAGTAGGTGTTAGCTGCAACTCTCCTGAGATGCCAACCTCTACCAGCATATGAACAGACTGAAGATTTAAGTCTCTGGGACATATATTCAATGGTACATATAGTGTTAATTATATGTTCAAATAAAAGGGGCAGAAGAACCATGTGTAGGGAAATTATAAATAAGTCCAACTCTGATATGTTGGGGAGATAGTTATATATTCCAAGGTAAGGTCCACCAACTGAGTGCCAGTTTTCTGGAGTTGTCCGCCCCTCCTATAGTGCCTAGATGTCTCTAGAGCTCTCAGGAGCATCACTGTTTGAGGCATTGTTTGCTGTGGCAGAGAGCCTCCTAAGATGTGCATAAGCATAACCTCTGGAATGACCTCCCATATCACTTTGAAATCTCTTGGCTGTAAAAACTCTTTTGTATTGAATATTTGCCCCTTTTGGTCAAGGCCTTTTTACAAATGCATCACTAGTTGGCACTTGGTAATAATTCCTCAGTGCCAAGGAGGTCTATCCCCAGGATTCATGTCCCACACGGGGCTCGGCAGGTTAGGGAGAGGCAGTGAGTTTGTATGCTGAGTTTGACTTAGAGAGAGGCCACATTTGAGTAACAAGGAGGCTTTCAGGAGGTAACTCTTAGGCAATATATATTACTAGGCTGTTTCAGTTTTACAAGAATAAGGTTCATAAGTACAAGCATTAATATCAAAGGCCTGGTGTATTGGTCTGACTGCTTTCACTAGGTATTGCCTATGTACTCTAGGCATTTTTTGCCACTGTATTAGAGAATGTAGCAGGACTCCACAGGATGGGAATTTAATATTTTCTTGGTTAATTTGTCAGTTTCTACCCAATGATATAATACCCCATGACACATGAACACATTCATATTCCATAGATGCATGCCCCAGGTGCCTCCTTCCCCACACATCTCCCCACCACTGACACCCTGTACCAGTGGTCTTCCCCTGCCCATAGTTGTAACTTTTCTGTAATCCAAAACCTCCCCAAATACAAAGCCAATTTTTTTTGCATTTTGTCTTCCATTACCATAAGATCTATTACCTTTCATGCATACTGACAATTTTTTCTGTATGTTCCCCCGGTGTCTTTTTTTTTCCCACTTGATTTTCGAAGAAGCTTTAGGTTACAGAAAAGTCACATCAAAAATATAGTGGGGAGGGAAGAGGGTGGCTCAACCACTTGGGCACCCGCCTACCACATGGGAGGTCCCAGGCTCAGGTCCCGGTGCCTCCTAAAAGAAGATGAGCAGATGCTGCCTCCCACCACAACAGATCTAAACTCCACCTCATGCCACAATGAGCTAGACACTGTCCCTGCTGCAACAAGCAGGTGTCACAAGCCAGCAGACACTACAGCCCACGGGGAGCAGACGTGGCTCAGTCCTTTGGGTACTCGCAACTCATGTAGGATGCCCTGGGTTCCGTTCCTGGTGCCTCCTACAAACAAACATACAAAAAAAAAAAAAAAAACAACAAGCTGCAAACAAATGAAAAAGCCAACTCAGGGGAGCCGATGTGCTGGCTTCCCACATAACGAGGTCCCGGGTTCAAACCTTGGTCCCAGTACCTCAAATATATATATTTATATGGGGTTCCCATATATATATGGGATTCCCCCTCACATTTCCCCCTATTAATACCATCCCACATGAATATGGTACATCAACAACAAAGCAGATGATGTTTTGATGGAAAGAACAAACTTTGAGGAAAGTCCACCATGAAAATAAAATGCCTCTAGGAAACCGAAGAAAGTTTGTCTATAAATCATTTTCCTTCATTTTAAAGCATTCCCTGACCACCTCAAAGCCCATTGACTCTTAATTCTTTCCTCACCAGAGCACACATACAATAATTACAGCCAACACTTACGGAACACTTGCTATGTGTCATGCACTCTCCTGATTGCTTTTATTCATCCTCACACTACGCTTTGAGGAAGCTACCATTATTATCCCCATTTCACAAATGGGGAAAATATGGCTCATAGAACTTAAGTAATTTGCCCAGGGTCACATGGTCGATAATATTAGAGTTGGGCTTTGAAATTAGGCAGCTTGGCTTCTAATGGTTTTAGTCCATTGAATAGCAAATAGTTGCCTGGATCTTCTTTCAAAACAAATATTTAATAAATTTCTATCTTTTGCCAAATAATATATTTGACAAAAGACTATTTTATCTGGGGAGAGGGGCACTTTTTTTTTGTTTTTTAATTTATTGGTGCCCATAAAGCTAAAGTTAGCAGACCTCCTCCAGACCTATCCATCCAGATTTTGTCTGGGAAAAACTTTCATCTGTTTTGGGGATGGATACAGGCACCTTAAGAAGGGGCCATATGAATGATGAAAAATATAAAAGCATAGGTTATTAGAGCAGGAAGGGGCTTGATCCTTTTTTATAGGAAAGAAAACTGAGACCTAGGTTTTGTAAGTGTTAGAACAGAATCACTGAGTTCCTGCAGAAATATTTCTAGAAATGGATGGTGCCTCTCATCTGGTGGAAATGCAGCATCTAAAATGAATGCCGTGGTCCTGTTACTGTCAATGGACTTTCATTGTTAATAACACTGCATGCATTTCCTTTCTTTTCTACCATCAACCTCAGAGAGAAAAGAAAATGTCGATGAGAAAACAGTGGTGGTAGTCATTGCATCTCTTTGTCATCTAAGCATTGAGAAAGCCATCTCTCCACCCCCATTCCTGCCACAAAGAGGCCATGGGCAAAAACTGGAGTAAGGAGGATGGGGTAAAGGAGAAGGTGGATCCAAATTCACCATCTGTGAGTTGGTGGTTGTATCGTCATTCAGTCATTAGACCCCTGTGCCCTCTTTCCAAAGATGGGTGTGGTGATTTGGAGCTATGTACCCCCCAAAAACATGTTCTTCAAATTAATCCAATTATTTACCCATTGTAAATAAAATCTCTTTAAGATATCACTTCAGTTAAGGTGTGACCAAATGAATCAGGTTGGGTTTTAATCTGGATTATTGGAATCTCTTGTAAGCAGAGTGAAAGTCAGACAGAAAAAAGCCATGTGAAGGAGCCAGAAGTCAGTGAAACTCAGAGAAGCCAGGAGAGGATGCCACGTGCATTACCAACAGCCAGATAGAGAATGCCACAGTCTCCAGGAGAAAGCATTGTCTTGATGACCTTGATTTTGGACTTCTCTTAGCCTCAAAACCATGAGCCAATAAATTCCCATTGTTTAAGCCAAGCCATGACATCGTATTTGTTTTGACAGCTAAGAAACTAAAACAATAGGCATTAAAATCCCTGATGCCAAAGAATACGTCCCTATCATGATAACCTTCCCAGATTATGTGCCCATGAAAGAAGGTTTCCCTTCCTTCCCATTTGTATTTAAACACAGTAAAATCCCATGAGATAAAAATTGGAGAGTTTTCATAATATATTTGTTTACATAAAGTGATGCTGCACTCTGAATAGACTATCTATATCTATCTATCTATCTATCTATCTATCTATCTATCTATCTATCTATCTATCTATATAGAGAGAGATTGATCTTATTCTAGTATAAGGGGTCAAGCTGTAATATCAAGAGCATTCTAATACTACCCATGGTTTTTTTTCCCTTCATTTCGGTTTGACAGCTTAACACTTTTTTTTTAACTTTACTGAATTGATTATCATTTTTAAGTGTCATGATGACTGTATAATAGAAATGCGGCTTTGCAGCATCTCCATTCACCATAGATCTTGGACCAGGGATGGATACATCTCCAACACCTATCAGTCCAGTGATTGGCCCAGGAAATTGACCACAGAGACATACATACTACAATAATTTTAGGGTGAGAGTTGAGCTGAAAGGTCAAGGGGGAGTAAAGCTAGATTTACTTTACACGTAGCTAGATTTAGCTGCTTGACAAGTGAAAGCCACAGCAAGCTTTTTATGTTAAGAGTGAGGAATCTCAGAGAGGAAAGGGGATGAGAGACTATGTAGTTACAGAGGAAAAGGGAGTGTTAGCAGCATCTCTTTTTTCCTGAAGACTGTCCATTCCCAGCTCCTGTCTTGGAGGTGACATTTTCTTTCTTTGAGTTCATTAATCTATTCCTGTAGATTTAAAATTAGTCTCTTTTCTTGAATCTTTGGGCTGTCCATGTACCAGCTGGGCCCTCAGCCTCAGCAGAGTTGCAAAACCTATTCTCCAGTTCATTGGACTCACCCAGGGCAACTAGCAAGGGGGTGAGGATGGACAACCACCACACCAAGGAACCAAGAGAGTCTACAACTGCAAGCAATAGAGTCCATCCATCAGCCTTATGGGATCGAAAACCCCTCTCAATTAGAGATGGAGTGGGCATCACTATCCCAGAATCCTCAGGATTGGGGAATAAAATATATATTACAGTGGACTTACTGGTATTCTACTATAGACTTATCGGGATTCTAGCAATGGAAGAGATTATATCATTGATGTGAAGACAGTGGCCACTGGAGGTGCTGAAGGCAGGGAGAGGGAAAAAGAGGTGTAATATGGGGGCATTTTCGGGATTTGGAGTTGTCCTGAATGACATGGCAACTACAGAGACAGGCCATTAAATATTCTGCCATAGCCTACAGAATTGAATGGGAGAGAGTGTAAACTACAATGTAAACTATAATCCATGCTTAGTGGCAATGCTCCAAAATGTGTTCATCAATTGCAATGAATGTACCACACTAATGAAAGAAGTTGTTAATGTGGGGAAAAGTGGGGGGTGTGGGGAATGGGGCGTATGGAAATCCCTTATATTTTTTTATGTAACATTTTATGTAATCTAAGTATCTTTTAAAAAGAAATAAAAATATATTTTAAAAAATTAGTCTCTTTTTGTTTAAGCCAGTTCAAGTAATTTTGAGGATTTTTATTTTCTTTTTTAACCATACTCTAACTTGGAAGTCTATATTATCACCCAGATAAAACATATCATATTTACTTGTTTGTTTAATCATATATTTGCTAAATTGGTGAAACATGGGAGTCTCAATCTGGAAGAGATAAAAATTAAATGCTCCCAGATTTTGAAAGGTCTTTATCTGTCATGTTCCTACATCAAATCTATGTCTATGCGTGAAATGATATTAATTACCAGTATGTTAGTTATTTTAAATTTTTTTATAATTATGATGGTCATTTTTTAGCAGAAGATATATGCAATTCCAGGCTTGATAAAACTATTCATCATTTGGCAAAGTTGAATCTCACACTCATATTCTAACAGGGAGTTCAGATTCATTAAATAGATTCCCAGCAATTGATATGTTTCCAAACTAGAATGTATTCTATACTTCAACATTAGGCATCCTAAATGTAAAAAATAAAGACACACACACACACACACACACACACACACAATTTAAAAGTAAACAGCACCACACAGTGGTGATAGAAAGAATAGCCACAGTTTGACAAAGCACCAGCATTTTTCCCCTTGGATATGAAGGACTGGTGCTTTGTTATTTTTCTAGAGAAATTTAGATAGGATCAATGTGTACTGTTTTCTGTGAAATAAAAACATTGTTTTATGAAATTTTCACTTCTTGACCCCTTGACAAGAGCAATTGTTGACTAAATTCCACACTTAAAAAAGGAAAATATTAATAATGAAAAAAATAATTGTCATATTTTAGCTAGGTTTGGTTGTGTTTATTATAACCAAATGCATTTTTAAAATAAAAGAATAACTGAAAAATTTTGTTGTCTGAGGACTTTCTTGTTATTCTTTGGCACAGAGAACATTTCATTACTAAATTTAATCTCCTGAAAAACAAATTTTATAGCTGAAAATTTAGCAAAAATGTAACCATAGACATTATAGTGATCACATTCAGTAAATGAAAGTAAAATATACTTCTGACATATATTTGGTTACAGTTTGGCTCATCATTCATCCTGTGTATGAAGTATAAAATGGTGGTCTGAAAATCATGTTCACCTACTTCAGTCTAAAGATATTACTTCTTTGGTTCTTTGAAGTATGAAGACCTTAATTTCTAGAATGTATTCATTTTGAGTCACACTGAGATGTTCATCTTTCCTCAACAATGCTTGATCTCTTAATATCTTCACTGACACCCTCAGTGGACAGCCTTCCTAGGCATTTCTCCATAACTGAAGAGTTTTCAAGAGAACTTCAGCAGAATCACTGGTGTCTAAAGAGTCATTTTCTCATTATTTGACTTTTTAAGCCTTCTTGCTATTGAAGAAAGCACAATATATTAGCAGCAGAGCTGCAAAATAATCCTTAGTTAAAAAGAATGAGTTGCCAAGGCCAGCTAAGTTCTGATAGTATCTGTGGTTTCTTCAAATGGTTAACAGGGCATAAAGGTAAGGATGGTCCTTATCACAGGTGAAGAGACATACTGTTGTTTTCAATACTTTAATATTGGGCATATCGCAGAACACTGAGACAGAACAGTCCCTAAGAACACAGGGCTTTCTTGTCTCCATCATTTTCATTTCCGGGTATTACTTTCTTCCCAGAATTGTGTGAAAGTATGTTTTGTCCAGGACTGTGTTGATTTGAAGCCCAAGTGACATATAATGGGAAGATGATTACTATCTTTGTTACTTGCTTTACAGGTCTTATTTAAATCATTGAGCAATTTTTCCTATAAAATTCAGCCCAAATAATGATTCTGAAACCATGACATCTGGGTTTTTATGAACTCAATTTAATTTCTTACTTTAAAATTTGACTGTGGCTTTGGTCTTTGCATTAGTTCTAACTTTTTTATTTCACTGGCTTTTAACTGATTTTAAAATGCTAAAACAAATACAGAATTGATTAAATAAGCATTCATTTAGTGGTAATCAATAGTCGTCACATTTACGTATTTGTTCCATGTAGCTTGATGCATCTGGCATATTATGACGTATTATATTTTGACTAAATAATTACCTTCCAGTCGGCCTGATAAATTGTTTCACTCCTCTCATAGCTTGTGCCCAATTGACTTTACTGTTCAATTTCCTCTATTGGATTCTGACTGCCCCAAGGCTCAGCCTATTTCATTTGTGCAACTAAACACTGTTCTTCTAGGGTTATATTTAATTAAAACACAGCAGTATTTAAGAGAAATATTTCACTTGTGAGGTCTAAACCAACCTTTGCTAGTATAATTACTTTGCAAAAATCACACTGAGACCAGACAGGAAAAAAACAAAACAGATGCAACTTTCAAGTCTTATCTGAAAATGTAGAGAACAAAATGTAGAGAAAAAACATAGGAAGCAGCATTTTCCCCTCTATATCTACTTATACACTAAATATAGCAGCAAAATATCATCCACAGTAGATGCCCAGGCCAACTGCATTTTTCTTTTCCTAGGTGAAAGAAAGCTTCTGAATCTTGTAATTGAGGATGCTAGCTGTGTGTACATGTACACATGTGTGGACATGTAGGGGTGAATGAGTGTGTCTGTGCATGGGTCATTAATTAAACACCTACTACACACAAAGTGCTTTGCTTAACCCCTGGGCATTTATTTTCTTATTTCATTATTTTAATTCTGGTAAATACTATGATTCTTATAATAATAGCCCTGTATAAAAATTTATCAAGCTTAAATGTTCTAAATAACATAAAGATTAATGAGAATGAATAAACATGTCTTATAAGTGGGTAGAGAACTTAACTTCTTAAATGCAAAATGTTTTAAAAATTCTATTTACCTATAAGAGTTAACATTTCTGTGTCAGGCCCTGTGCTAAGAATTTTACTTATGTTTTCTCATTTAAGCCTTACAACAAGTCAGTCATTTGGGCCTTATTCTCTTTTTTATTATTAAGGAAAATGATATTCCTTTGAAGTTAAGAGACTTTTTCAAGTATATGTAGCTCTTTCCACTCTACTGTAATTTTGTCAAGGGAAACCTCAGATGGTGGGATTTATAATAATTTGAGATGTTAACTGAGGTTCTTTTTCATGCATTTTGCTTGTTTCCCAGTGACTTTCCCCTGGGTGAGTCGGTGGCACTCACTTTCCCAAGGGAGTGGGCAGACGCTTCCCCGGTTGAAGCTGGGAGGACAGACTTCTCACAGAGAAGGCCCATGGCACAACCAACACGGCACCTGAGCAGGAAAAGGCAATGGTCCAGGCCAGGACTTCTCAAACTCTCTGTGGGGAAGGAGGAAGGAGCTGTTCCTTTTTTAAAAAATAGAATAATTTAAAGAAAATAAGAAAACAAAATAATAAAAATGAATTACCAGATGCATGAAATGAAAAACCCAGTAACATCCAAAATACAAGCCCCAATTTTTAAATTAATTTTTTTATTACATAAGTTTAGGCTTAAAGAAAAATCATGCAGAAAATATATACCTTCCCCTGCACATGCAGTTTTCCCTATTTTTAAAATTTCACATTACTCTGGTACCTTTAGTACAATGGATGAAACAATATTGTTATAATTATACTTTGAACATTAGGGTTCACTGTTTCTATTTTAAGGTCTGTTTTTTTTTAAATAAAAATTTATTCAAGTAACATATATACAACCTAAAATTTCCCCTTTAACCACATTCAGAAATATAATTCAGTAGTGTTAATTACATTCACAGTGTTGTGCTAACATCACCACCATCCATCACCAAAACTTTTCCCCACCCCAGACAAAAACCATACCAATTAAACATTAACTCCCCATTTCCTACTCCCGCCTGGCCCCTGCTAATCTGTATTCTAGTTTCTAACTCTATGAGTTTTCTTATTTTACTTATTTCATATCAGTGAGATTGTACAATATTTGTCCTTTTGTGTCTGGCTTATTTCACTCAACGTGGTGTCTTCAAGGTTCATCCCTGTTGTCATATGTATCAAAACTTTAATCTTTTTATGGATGAATGATATTTCATGGTATCATGGTATGATATGCCACATTTTCTTAATACATTCTACTGATGGAAAATTGGGTTGCTTCCATCTTTTGGAAATTGGGAATAATGCCATTATGGACATTGGTGTGCAAATATGTGTTCAAGTCCCTTCTTCAGTTCTTTTGGGTACAAACTTAGAAGTAGGACTGCCACTCATAGAGTAATTCTATATTTAACTTTATGAACTGCCAAACTGTCTTCCACAGTGTCTGAACCATTTTACAGTCCCACCAACTAATGAACAAGTGTTCCTATTTTGCCATATCCTCTCTAACACTTGTTAGTTTCCATTTTTTTAAAGATTTATTTTTTATTTATTACATGCCCCCCCCTTTCTATTTGTTCTTGCTGTGTTCATTTTTGCGTTCTTCTGTATCTGCTTGTCTCCCCCTGCTGCAGCGAACCGCCGAGTCAGCTCACCATGCGGCGGCCTGTCTGCTTGCGGCAGCTTGCCTTCTCAAGGCGGTCTGCCCCCTCGAGGAAGCCCCGGGAACTGAACCCAGGGCCTCCCATGTGGTAAACCAGCGACCTACCAATTGGGCTATAGCCGGCCCCCCTCCATTTTTTTTAATAATAGGTATTCTGATGGATATGAAATGGTTTCTCATCATGATCTTGATTTGAATTTCCTTAATGGCTAATGATGCTGAGTGTTTTCTCATATGCTTATTGGCCATTTACATGGTTTTTTTGAAAGAATATCTATTCAAGGCCTGTGCCCAATTTTTTTTCATTAGGTTGTTTGTCTTTGTATTGCTGAGTTATAGGATTTCTTAATATATTCTGGATATTAAACCCTTATCAAATATGTGGTTAGCAAATAGGTTGTCTTTTTACTTTCATGATGAAATCCTTTGATGCATAAAAGTTTTTAATTTTGATGAAGACCCATTTATCTAGTTTTTCTTTTATTGTTCATACTTTTGCTGTAAAGTCGAAGAAACCATTAACCATTGTCTAATGCAAGGTCCTAAAGATACTTCCCTATGCTTTTCTCTAGGAATTTTATAGTTTTGGTCCTCATAGTAACAGTCTTTGATCCATTTTGAGTTAATTTTTAGATATGGTGTGAGGTAAGGGTCCACCTTCATTGTTTTGCATATGGAGACCTAGTTTTCTCACTACCATTTGTTGAAAAGACGGTTCTTTTCCCTTGGATGGACTTAGCAGCTTTCTCAAAAATCAATTGGTCATAAATGTGAGTATTTATTTCTGAACTCTAGATGATTCCATTGATCTATATGTCTGTCCTTGTGTCAGTACCATGCTGTTTTAATGCTGTAGCTTTGTAATAAGTCTTAAAATTGGGAAGTGTGAGTCATTCACCTTCATTTTTCTTTTTCAAAATGGTTTTGATTATATATGCCCACTTACCCTTCCATATAAATTTAATGATGGACTTTCCCATTTCTGCAAAGAATGGTGTTGGGATTTTTATTGGAATTATACTGATTCTGTAAATTGCTTTGGGTAGAATTAACATCTTCTACTCCAAGAATATGGAATGTTCTTCCACTTATTTGAGACTTCTTTGCTTTCTTTTAGCAATGTTTTATAGTCTTCTATGTATAAGTTCTTTACATTCTTGTTTAGTTTATTCCCAGATATTTGATTCTTTTAGTTGCTCTTGTAAATGGAATTTTTTTCTTGATTTCTTGTTCAGATTCTTCATTGCTAGTGTATAAAAAGACTACCAATTTTTGCATGTTGATCTTGTACCCTGCCACTTTGCTGAATTTGTTTACTGGCTCTGGTAGCTTTGTTGTGGAATTTTCAGGATTTTCTATAAATAAGATTATGTCATCTGCCAATAGAGAAAGTTTTATTTCTTCTTTTCCAATTATTTCTTTTTTCTCTTTGAGGTCTAACTAGCACTTCTCTTATAGTGATCAATATCAGTAGTGACCATGGGCATCCTTGTCTTTTTTCTGATCTTAGAGGGAAAGCTTTCATTCTTTCTCCAATGAGTATGACAACAGCTGTGGGTTTTTTATATATGCCACTTTCATCTCCAGGAAGTTTCTTCTAGTACTAGTATTCTAAGTTGTTTTTTTTTTTAATCAAGAAGTGATGCTATATTTTGTCAAATGCCTTTTCTGCATCAATTGAGATGACCATGTGTTCTTTCCTTGTTTCATTAATGTGGTTTATTACATTAATTCATTTTTTTAAATGTTGAACCACCCTTACATACCTGAGATAAATGCCACTTGATCATAGTGTATAATTTTTTAAATGTTTGTTGGATTCAGTTTGCAAGTGTTTTGTTGAGGATTTTTGCATCTATATGCATAAGGAATGTTGTTCTGTAATTTTCCTTTCTTGTGGTGTCTTAAAATCTGACTTTGGTATCAAGGGATGTTGACCTCATAGAACGAGTTAGGAAGTATTCCCTCTTCTCTTCTATGTTTTGGAAGAGTTTGAGCAGGATTGGCATTACTTCTTCTTGGTATGTTTGATAAAATTCACCAGTGAAGCCATCTGGTCCTGGACTTTTTTGGGGTGGTGGGGAGGAGATTTTTGATTAGTGATTCAATCTCTTTACTTGTTATTGTTGGGATCTATTTCTCCTATCCTGCTGCTGTTGGGTAAAGTGTTCTATATGTGTTTGTTAGGTCTACTTGGTATATAATATCATCCATGACTTCTATTTCCTTATTGATCCTCTGTCTAGATATTCTATCCATTTCCTACTATTAATTAGAACTGTCTTTCCCCCTTTCAAATCTTTCAATACTTGCTTCATATATCTTGCAGCTCTGCTTCTAGTTTCATGTATATTTATCATTGTTATGTCTTCCTGTTAAATTTACACCTTTATCAGTATTTTGTCATGTTGTTTGTTCTCATTATAGTTTTTTACTTTATCTGATATTAGTATAGCTACTCCAGCTATCTTTTGGTTATTGTTTTCCATCCTTTCACTTTCAACCTACTCGTGTCTTTGAATTTAAGGTGAGTCTCTCATAAGTTGGATCGTACTTTTCTATCCATTCTGCCAATCCCTGTCCTTTGCCTGGAGAGTTTAATCCACTTACATTTAAAATAACCACTCATAATGCAGGACTTCTTTCAGACATTTTGATCTTTTTAAGTCTTATACCTCTTTTGTCTCTCAGTTCTTCCATTAATGCTTACTTTCTAGTGATAGTCCTGGTCACAGGTCTGAGGACAGCCACCCAGATTTCTACTTATCTTAGTTCAGGGTGAGGAAATGAATCAGGGGTTTCTGGTCCTCAAGAAGGCATGGAAATGCTTGAGGGGACTAACAGACCAAAGATCCTCTGTGATTGGGTCAAGATGTACACAGAGGACATGGAAGAGACAAATGGAGGCCATGGCAGGAATGCAAACATCAGTGGTAGATGGAGTTGAGGTAGAAGCCAATACCCAACACCTGGTGGGATGAATTACACCTCAGTGAAGGCCAGTGAGGATGGAAGACCACCACAGACACACCCCTCAAATGTACCACTACTCCCTAACACAAGCCTCCACAAACTCAGAATCCTCCAAGGAGAAAAGAAGGAGAAGCGGACAAAGAATGCTAAATGGCTAAGTAGTAAGACTCAGAAAAAGACTAAATTGAAAATCAGATGTGACTGAGTTACATTAATTTGGAAAGATTCAATTTTCTGCTATTGAAGGAAAAGTGGGACTTCTGCACTAAAATGATTTTAATATCAGATAACCTTTTAAAATTATATTTTTGCAACTTGAATATGTATTTTGTAAAACATCATATCATCCACATAGAATTATTTGCATTTGAACAGAGCACAATGCTCTGTTCCAGAGAAGTGAATTTTAATAAAAGAATTTCTGATGAAAGTGACAAATCAGAGAAACATTTTTTTTTTAAGGGAGAACATAAATCAGAATGCCACAGACAGTCACCCAGCCATATACTTAGCCCTTTTGAGCTCTGTTGTCTCCCACAGAAGTCACTGACAGAACTGTAAAGATATATGACACCATATGGCTTTGCATTTTAGGAACCACTTACTATTCTATTTGCTTATTTGAAGATTTTAGAATGATACACAGATAAATATTTAAGTAGTAAATAACCCATCTAGATGATAAACCGAGATTGCTCTTTCTGTTAGATGTTCTGCCAGTGAGAATATCATGGCATAGACATTTTACTGAGACCTTTACTGTCTTTTCAAGTTTTGCTGCTATGCCCTCCAGGCACGGATGTGCAACTATAAATACATGGCAGGGATTATCAAAACGTTTTAGCCACATAATTGATTTTTTTCCAAATAAAATTGGATCAGAATCTCAATATATAAAATCCCAGTTTATAAAAACAGATAAAAGAGGTGCATGTATTGGAAACCCTTCCACTAATAATCTGCCTCCTGGTGTCAGTCCCTGAGGCTATGTAAAACATTGGGTTTCTGAAGAAGGAGTTTGGAAACCACTTCAGAGGCTCTCCCTATACAGATAGCAATCTCCTTTCTGGAGAAAACTAAATTCCTGCTTTACCCAGCTATGTACCTCCCTCATATTCACAGTGGTCAACAGTCAGATGACACTCCAGTGAGGGAAAGTGCTTGCTGCTGATTAGACTGAGAATAGATTATGTAGAAAATATATCATCACCGAGGACATGGCCTGTGTGATATTCTAGATCGAGGCTTGCTATAGAGCTACTTCTATGTGGCCCATATTATAGGGCTAGAATGAAAGATGTGGTTGGTTTTATTCATTGGGGTTTGCCAACAGGGTAATACCTTAGAGCAGAAACCTGAAAAATAGCAGGCTCCAATCTTCATTTGTTGACACTGACTCAGTTAAATGACATTGCCAACATGGTTTTATTCCCACACATTCAGTGAATGTATCCAGATTTACTCTTTTGACTCCTTGTTATGGCATCTGAAATAAATTTTGAAGAGTAATGACATGAACATTTTATGCTGTCTTCTACTTCCTATACTTTAATCTCCATATTGAGGATAGAGTTTCTTCTGTGCATCAGCCTTCTAACTTTCTATTAGGTGGCATAGGATAATAATGACATATGATAGCTATTATCACAATCAATAACGAAATAACAAAAAATGCTCAATTTTAAACATGACCACTTTCTCCATCCATTAATTTAAGAAGACATTTTCAAGCCAATATAATTATATTTTATTTAAGGTATTAGCAACTAAATCATTGTTGAATCTATTCTGTAACTTCTCATTAATTTATCTTTAGAAATACATTTATTGAGCACCTACTTTGCATCAAGCCCCATGTTAAGACTACCAAAGCACCTTTAAGTCAATAGAACGGTCAAAGATTTAGAAATGAGTGGAGTGAACGTGTTAATCTTCCTAATAGATCCCTGAAGTTTTCAGGCATAAGTTTTGGGTATAATTGATTCCAGTTGTACTCCAAGGATAGCCTCTGGTTGGCCTAAACCATTCCACCTAATACCGTTCTCCTGATCCAATCCCAGGCTGAAACGCATGACCTAATTTGATTTTGCCCAATCAAACCCAGCCCAGGTAGTTATTCAGCTGCAGCTTTCTATTCCTTGGTATGTGGTGATGGTAGGTGTGAAAAATTAACTGTATAATCACCATGAAATAAGCCAGTGGGAGGACAAAATCTATGTAGGAAAGAACGGAATTGAGAGAACTTAGAGAAAAAGAGCTGAGCCATGATCAAACCAACTCTCTGGCTTTTTTATTATATGGGCAACAAATTGTGTAGGTTTTCTATCACTTACTACAAGAGCATCTCAACGGAAACAATATCAAGAGGTATCAGCCTCAAGGAAGGCGGGAAGTTGCCAAAACAAATAGAAGTTTCCAGAAATAATATTGCTGTTTTAGATGACACCTAAACATAGACTTAGAGCTAGTTATCAATTCATAACTAAATGATGATTTTCTAAAAAAGCAGAAGCAAATATTCGAGTTGCAGAGATGCTACAATGGTGCATCATGGGAACCCAGGTTCAGGGTACAACAGAAAATTTCAGCAAATAATCCCTTCATTACTTGAACTGTATAAAGGGTCCAGAAAGGGCAAATTATCTCTTTGACACTTACACAGCACAAAAAATTCAAAAGAGAAGGGGAAGAAGTTCCATCTTGGCCAGTCTCCCAGGGTGGTGGAAAACAGCTCCAGGTTGGGGTCAGTAGATGGAAAGCTCTGCACAACTCACTTTGCAGTGCCAGAGGAGAGAGACAAATCTATACTGTTTGAATGTGGTGTTTATCTACTGTGGGGGTAGGGAGCCCTGCCGCTGAGAATTCCTATTCTGATAAGCATCTGGGGCTGCTTGTTCTTGGGTTCAAGGTCAGGCTGGGCCTTTTCATTAGACTTAACATCTCTCCCAGTATTTGGAATGGCACACAATAGAAAATGGGGGTGGGGGCGGGGGGAGTGCATGGCTGCTTAGCATGTGTTTGTGAATTCCCCAAAGAAGGAGATGGGAGCAGGTGAGGTCTGGGTGACTGCCCCTTAACAGGTATCTGTGATTTCCCTAACACAGCTATCTCTAAAGTAAACATGTCAGTAAGGAGTTGACTTTAGGATGAGTTTCTTAGATACCATTTTATCTCACTATAGTAAATGTTTTATTTATAGTAAATGTTTTTTTTTAACTCTCTGCTCAACTTTTGAAATGGTAGAATATGGTTCTGGAGTTTTAAATTATGTGAACCCATGAAGAAACTCATGAAAAGAAAACAAATTGCTTCATACTTGCAATGGTCTCCATTATTCATCATAGCCCTTTATCCTCAATCACTCTTAAGTTCTAGCAGTCCATGATTTTAAGTATCTGCTAAGCTGATACTTTGGACTTGGCACTGTATGAGAATCTGTGAATTCCAAACACTTCACTGAAGTCCATGGAAGGCTACACATCTCAGTCGAGACCTAGGTAAAGTTTTTTAAAAATATCGAGCCCTTAATATTAATGCATGTAACTACAAACCTTATTCTTGTAAAATTGAAACTTAGTCTAATAGTAACTATTGCCTCAGAGTTACCTCCTGAAAACCTCCTTGTTACACAAATATGGCCTCTCTCTGAGCCAAACTCAGCAAATAAATGCACTACCTCCCCCCCCCCCCCCCCACCTCCCCCGCATGGGCATGACTCCCAGGGATGAGTCTCCCTGGCACGGAGGGATTAATACCAAGCATCAACCAGAGATGCATTCAGAAAAAGACCTTGACCAAAAGGGGAAACATTAAATACAAAATAGTTTTTATAGCTAAGAGATCTCAAGGTGAGTCAGGAGGTCATTCCAGAGGTTACACTTAGGCATATCTCAGGCTGATCTCACTAACTGCCACTGTAAACAAAGCCTCAAATAGGGGTGACCCTGAAGGCTCTAGAACCATCCAGACACTATAGGCAAGGCACACAACCCCAAGAAATCAACACCCTATCAGTAGGCCTTACCTTGGAATATATGACAACCTACTTCTCCAATGTAACAGAGTTAGACTCATTTATAATTTCCCTACACATGATTCTTCTACACCTTTTATTTGAGCCTATAATTAGCACTATACTGATTAATTATATGTCTCAGAGACATAAATCTTTGGTCGGTTCATAAGCCAGTTGAAACTGAATCTCACTAGAGCTGCAATCAACCCCTACGCTCCAGTTCATCGGACTGGCCCAGGAAAATGAACAAAATGATGATGATAGACAACCTCCATTCCCCAAAATCAGAGAATTATCTACAACTGCAAGCAAATAAGTTCCTTCCATCTGCTCTATTTTATTTAGCAAAAGGGGTGTTGATGCAAAGTAACAGAAATCTGTTGGATTTTATAAAGGGTATTTATTTGGGGTAGAAGCTTTCAGTTACAAGGCCCTAAAGAATCCAACTCAAGGTTGCTTTCTCACCAAAGTTAGCTGCCACATGTTGAAGCAAGATGGCGGGTGATCTCTGCCTGGTATCTCAAGGCTTCCTCTATCAGTATCTGGCATAGGACTTCTTTGTTTCTGGGCCTTCTCAGCTGCTCAGCTGCTCTGTTCACTTCAGCAGCAAACTATCAGGTGAATGTCTCTTCTCTCCCTGGGACCCCAGGATCAAACATGACAGACCTCTCTCTCTCTCTTCCTATTTGTCTTCTTGAGTGAGTGTCCATTTATATCAGCCCAAAAAGGGAGTGGAGACTCAACCCTGAGTCAAACCCTACTGATGTGATCAAATCAAAAGCCCTAAATTTATTTTATCAAGTATAAAACCTTCAAATTTAATACAATCAAAGGGCATCACACCCAGAGGAACAGATCCGTTTATAGACATAATATTTCTATTTTGGGGATTCACAAAAAAAAAATCTCAAACTGCCACAAGCTCCATAAGACCTAGCCCCCTCTCGTCTGAGGCAGAGTGGGCATCACCATCCCCAAATCCTCAAGGTTGAGGCATGAACAAACATAAGGGGGGAATGCAACCATGGACAAAGTAAACTTGTTTAATATTGTAGTAACAAAAGAATAGGTAACACTGATATGTGCTAGTGGTTACCAGAGGTTCTCAGGGGAGAGGGAGGGAAGAATAGGTGGAACACAGGGCATTTTTAGGACATTGGAATTAAGTATAAACCACAATGTAAACTATAGACCATGGTTACTAGCATTGCTTCAATATTTATTCATCAATTGTAACAAATGTACCACACTATTGTAAAATGTTATTAATAGGGGAAATGTGAGAGGTGTAGGGTTTTGGGGTATATGGGAATCCCTTACACTTTCAATGTAACTTTTCTGTAATCTAAAACCTCTTTAAAAATAAAGTTTATTATATTAAAAAAATATAAATGGTTGGCTTTCTTTAAAGTTAGAAGTTTAATTTCATTTAAGATGTGGGTTTGGTTTACTTGAGCCCATTGTTATGAAAAAAATAAAAAAGGATATTGCTTTTCTACTTTAAAATATTCACCAATGTAACCATTAATGACTTTTTCACTTTATTTCTTAGAAAGGGAAGTCCAGGTAAATTGTATAAACACTAGGTGGTGCTACAGCTTGAAATAACATGCAAATAAAAGACTAATACAGCTAAGATATTTATGAGATCGTAAAACAGAAAAAGGAAAATAAGAGAATAATAAATACATATTTAAGAAAAGATTAAATGCTGAACTCTTAGAGCTTATTAGAGACAATGAATTAACTTTATGTGATTAATGGGTTAATTTAATGTATTACCTAAAAGGTAAAAAGGTAAGGTGTTTTTTTCCCCAGTTGAAATAAGACCAATACTTTCTGTAAGGCAGCAACTGATTAAACCAATTATAATTGTTCAGAGGTCTTTCTTTTCTTTCAGATGAAGCCTAAATTTAGGTTTCAGATTGTCCAGAAAATTTTACAATTAAATAATAATTTTTACAGGGAAAACAAAAGCAAAATATCTACCAGCACTCTTGCTGAGAGAATAAAATACATAAGGGAAGCATATGGTTTATTGCTTTTTCCTGTTTGGGTCATAGATATATAAGTGATTAATATTCAAAAACCCAGTAAACAGTACCTCTTGTAAGTTTCAGATGTTTATCTGAAGTGAGCTGTATACATTAAAAAGGCATTTTTAAAATACATTGTCTTTGTTACACGTCCTTACGTGGTCTTTGTTCACCAATTTCAGATGAAGAAACCTGAGCTCACTTGGTAATTATGAGCACCCTGAGTGAGTGGGCCGCTGGGCTCCACGTTGTCAGGAGAGATCTTGGTTAGTTTCTAAACTGTCTCCTGTCCTTCAAGGCAATCTGCACATTTGATGTCAAGTACTAGGCCTTGGAGAACTTCCTCCCAAAGTCAGAAAGTAAAGCCTAACCGAAATAAAATAAATTTTTGAAAACGTGATTGATTATTTGATTTCATGTGGCCTCTGTAGAGTAAATCTAAACTTGTTTTTGTCCCATCTCTTCGAGCTGGAAGCAACCCTCTGCTGTCAGCTAATAGGAAAATGGGAACCTCAGTTCTACAGCTTGTGAGGAACTGAATTCTGCCAACAACCAATGAGCTTGGAAGCAGACCCTGAACCGCAGATGAGACGAGACTGTGCCTTTGGCTAATACTTTTATTTCAACCATGTGATGTAGGAGCACAGGCTCCAGCTACACCATGCCCAGACTTCTGATGTGCAGAACTGTGAGATAATAATGGGTATTCTTTTAAAATGTTAAATTTGTGGTAATTTATGCAATAATAGAAATTATACAATTCCAAAGTTCCTAGACATAATTCTCAAGCCCAATTTCCCTCCCTCCCTTCCTTCCTCCCTCCCTCCGTCCCTCTCTCTCTCTTTCTTTCACCTTCATACTTTTCCGCCTTAACCTAAAGTATCTTCTTTAAGTCCACTTGGCTTGGATAAAAAGCCTTCAATCTTTAATATGATTATTTCCACCGGGCTAATGAATAATGGTTTTTAGTTAGTTAACGGCTTTTTAAAATTTACTTCCTTCCACTTGGGGCCTATAAGAAGTTGGTGTTTCCAAGCTTCCAAATCTCGTATTTCTGGATTGACTCTATTCCCTACCTTTTCTATTGCAAACCTGCTAATTCTTGCTTGTTGGTGTTCTCTTTCTTAAATAGCCATGCAAAATGAAACCAGTAACAACCAATACACACTAGTAACATTCTGCTTTCTGACTGTACCTGAAAATCTGATTGAAAAGGATATTTTTTTCAAGGAAAAAATAAATCATGAAAGCTTATAAAAAGAGGAAAACAATCTGTAGAATAAAAGGACAGTTTTCAAAGAACAACTTTGGAAACATACAGCTTCTTATCCAAATTCACACCTTACAGTATAGCAAACATTGTTTACTATTGGCATTGGATGGCAAGATCAAAATATATCTCATTAAATCAATAGGTCAAAAAAAGAAAACCACATTATCTTAATTGACTCCAAAAAGATTTTTGATGATAGTTAACATTCATTTCTAATTAATGTCCTCAATAAAATAGGAATGTAGCATATTTTCTTATTGGAGGGGAGGGAGCCTATTTCCAACTAACAGCCAATATCATACTTGATGATAAAGACACTGAGAAAAGATTCAGTAATATTTATCATCACCATTATTATTTTAAAAAATACTGGAAGTTTGATTCAAAATAATTTTAAGCAAAAAGTTATAAATATGATTGTAATTTTCAGATAATATGGTTCCATACCTGTAAGTTTCTAAACAATTGAAAAAAAATTTAGAAAAAAATTTATTAAAAATTTTAACTTAGAAAAAAAGTAATGGGTATGGTAACATTACAAAACAAGCACACAAAAATATTTTATATATCAATAATAATCAGATAAAAATGTAATGAATAAAAATTCTTATCCATAATAATAAAAACAAAAAGAAATACCTAAAAATATGCTTAAGAAGAAATGTGGGACACATACATGAAAAAATTACAATTTTTTTTGAAAATCATTGAGAAAATTTGAAGTACTATCAACAACAAAAAGAAATTTGGGACACATTGCTAATTAACTGGAACTATTCAGGAGATCCCTACCTCACAACTTGCACCATAATATGTTCCAGTTGAATTAAAGATTAACTATGATAGATAAAATTACACAACTAGAACAAAGAATTGGTGAGAATTTTTAATCTTGGTGTATGTACTTTTTAAGCTTGACTCCAAAGGAAAAGGCTGGTAGATTTTATCATATAAACTTAAAACAGTAATTTTCAATGGAGAAAGGTCAAAAGGCAAGCCATATCTGCTCTGGATGGAAACATTTTGGAATCTCCTTGTGTGGGCAAGACTGCCTGTGTGTGTGCGTGCGTGTTCTAAAATTGCTCTTGCTTTGAGTAACTTTCACTTTTTTAACTCTCATTCATTAAGTGTTTAATATGTGCCGAGCAATGATCATACAAGGTAGGTATCATTATTTTCATGTTACAGATGAAGACTGAAATTTAGAGAAGTTATTAACACCATGAAAATCAAGGTAACATCCTTTACAAGATTTGCATTTAATTCTCATAATAATTCTTTTTTCCTTTACATCTTCTTTGGGGGTGGCCAAGTGAAAGATGTGCTAAGTAGATTATGCTGGTATATTAGAATTCATAGTTGAACCTCAGTAGTGGAAAGACAAGGACCAAAGCCTAGAAGAGGAGGGTTTGACCCATCATACTCTAGGTATGCAACCAATACACTTCTATACACCTCTGCAATATGTGAAGGCTTTTATCATTACTTCTCAATTATACAATTCATCCTCCCTCTACAGCCTGTTTCCCATTGGTAATCTCAAGCTAATATGAGGTAAGAACTATTACTATTCTAATATTTGGATAAGAAACCTCAGTCTCAAAGTGGTTAAATAATTTGACCTGCTTGTAAATGGCAGCCTGGATTTGAAACTACTTCTGCCTTTGCCTCCTCTCCCACACAAGCCAGGGCTCTGAAGCATTAGTTATACCATTTATATTGTGCTGAAATTCTCAAATATTCTTAAAAGTAGACATGAGAGTTTGGGGTTTTTTTAAAACAGATATTTGTTTGAAGATGTTGAGAAACACTGACTTAAAACTTCTATTAAGTCTGAATGATACCAATTAACTAGGTTAAAATATAGTGTAAAAGTTGGGAAAAAGTATTAGTAACATATTTAATAATACGTATTTATGGAATGCCTACTAGGTGGGCACTCTTTTAGGCACTACATATACAGAGATGGGACTGACAGGTCCCTATTTTTATGAAGCTTACATTCTGGAAATAGGGCCAATATTCTTACCTATTCTTAAAGAAAAGATGAGCAGTGTTTTAGTTTTTCAGATATGATCACAAATACCACAAACTGGGAATTTAATGGCTCATGGTTCTGAGGTTAGAAGCCTAAATTTGAGGCATCAGCAAAGCCATGCTTTCTCCCTGAAGACTGTGGCATTCTGGGGCTGGCCACTGGTGATCGTTGGTCCTTGACTTTTCTGTCACACGGTGATGCACATGGTGATATCCTCTCCTTTCTCCTCTGTGTCCTATTGACTTCTGGTTTCCTGCTCTTCCTGTGTCTTTACTTCTGTGTCCAATTTCCTTTGCTTAAAGATTCATATTGGATTAAGGCCACCCTCATTCAGATTGGGCACACCTTAATTTATACCTGCTTACAATTGGGTTCACACCCACAGGACTGGGGTTGGGACCTGAACATTCATTTTGTGGGGGACATGATTCCATCCCCAAAAAGCAGCAACCCAATATAGAAGGGGCTTAGGATGCCAATAGGCAAGAATGAAACAAATTCTCAGGAAAATATGCTACCATGAGAATTTTCATTATAAGTAATGAAAGAAATAAAATTTAAACAACGATAAAATACTACTTTTGGCCTATCAAAGAGCAAAATTTTAAAATAAATCTGATATGTGGCATTGGGGTTGTGTGTAGAAAGTAGGACATCATACGCTACTGGTAGGAGCATAAATAGCCACAAAAATTGTTGCAGAGCTTTAGTAGAGGACTGTTTTTATCTCATGAAATTGGACCTAAACAATCAACAACAAGAAATCAGCAAAGTAATAAATGGTATTTACATACAATGAAACATCACTTAGTCATTAAGCATAATGGTTTAGATCTCTATTACTAAAAGGAAAGCTTATTAAGAAATTCAGAATATCATGTGAATAAAGAGGTTACAGAGAAAAATGCATGGTATGAACCCATTTTAATAAAACAATGTATCTATATTGTGGTGCTATATTTAGGTCATTATTTTTTCACTTTGTATATCCAGGATTGAATAACAATGTATACTTTCTATAATTTAGGCTGCACCTGCACCACCCTACAACCAAGTAAATCCAACCTGTTCAGGGAAGCAAGTACCAAGAGTCCACTCAGCTGTTGGAATCTCACAAAAAGCCCGCAGATACACCCTCTTTGTCCCTGTTTGATTCTGCCTCTGCTCTTTGGCTAAAATCTATCAAATCTGTTATATTCAGACTCAGATAAAATTACTAGAATTATAAGGTATATTTCAAAGCATTTTCCTCTAGAAAATAATGCAACCTACAATTTTTAAACATTTGTTAGTCTCTAAAAATAGGGAATTATCTTCAATGTCTCAAATAGTTACTAAAAATGAATGTGCTCTGAGTCATGCTTGGCAGGTTAAAGATCTTCCTTGCCCCTGGAACTTGGATTATGTCTTTATATTTCATCAGGTAGGCTAAATATGGCATCAAGGGAACAGTTAATTCCCTCTGCTTTCCTGGGTCACTGCTGCTATTAAATGACCCTTTTCATTACTACGAGAACTGAGTGAAGCAACTACAACTTTGTTTATATAGTGGAAGCAAGATAATTTGGCAAACTGAGGGATTGCATAATTGGGGCTAGTACACTAAATATTCAGTTGGCAAACAATTTAGCATTTCTCCCCCACTAAAATGGTTTAAAAAATAAGTAGAACTGTCAAATGATATTGGTATTAGATTGATATAATCTCAAATATTTTATTTAAAAAGGGTCCTTTGAATTTGAAAAAGAGCATTTCTATTGGAGAAATTATATTACCTATGTCCAGTTTTTAGCTGGAGATTGCTACCCAATCTAAGAGAGGGAATTGAATTTATTAAGGGTAGAGTCTTTAATTGTGGAAATGTAGGGTTTATCTGTCAGAAAAGAATAGATTTTTTTTTCCATTACACCCAGTTCTGCAAAATGAGGTCTAAAGTGGAAGAGCCTGGCACGCTCAAATCTAGTATGCTATTGACAAGCTAAATTCTCAAAAACACACACATTTAAATGTTATGACTTAACATTTAATTAACATTAACATGATGAGTTAGTACTTAAAGTTTGTACTTAGTACTTTACAGTTTACAAAGAATTTTGTGTAGTTCTCATTTGAGGTAATTCACAAAACAGCTCTTATAGTATAAGAGATTAAGTCCTTTGACCTGAGACAAGTCAGGTAGTAAGCAGCAATTTTCATTTCAAATCCAGTTCTTCTGAGTCTGTATTTGGTAATATTTTCTGTATAGTTGGCCGTATTTCTTTGTACTATGTTTTCTTTGGGTTAGCTTTGACCTGAGCACAGCTTTGATTAAAATGGTCCGTACATCTTCCATGTCCATCACAATTGCAGACATTAAGGCAAATAGAGAGGATGGCATTTATCCTGCCACTCCCCACTCTAACATTACACTCTTTCCTGCTGTTCTTGGATGTGGCCTCAGAATCCTTCTCAACACAATGCTCCATACATTCACAATAAATTAATTGGATTTGGTAGCCAGAGGACACTTATTTTTTAATTCCTGGAATAATATTCTATCATGTTTCATTTTTCAAACCCTTACAATTATAAAATCATTTAAAAATCAGTGCTTCTGGAATGAATAAATTCTCTATAATTTTAAGGATAGTTGATTAGAATTCTTAGCCTTCAGATTTTCCCCCTCCTCTCATTCCAGCATCACACTGTCTTCCCAAATTCAATTTTTATTATGGTACACCTTTGTTCAAAGTCTTCAATGCTTCTCCAGTGACTGCTTAATTAGGTCCAAATCCCTTGCTCTGGCATCCAAGACCCCAAGCCATCTAGCCCAGGCTCTTTCTAGTCTCACCTTTCACTATTTCCCAACTAGAACACCATTCCCAGATAACTTTAACCACTTATTTCCTAAACACATTTTCCTTAACATCACCCTGTTCTCTTGAACTCTCTCTCAGGAATGCTGTCTTTCCTTCCTTATCTTAATCCAATGTTATTCATCAAAATCCCTTCCAATTTTCTAGGTTGACTAAGTGCTGTCTTAAAATTTGGGTTCTTCCACTTACCAGTCTATGACTGCAAATAGGCTACTTAACTTTCCTGTGCCTGTAGTTATTCATCTACAAAATGGGAACCATAACAGTAACTACCAAATGGGGCTGTTGAAAAGATTATATGAGTTATTCCATACAACGGTCTTAGAACAACGATCAAGCACTATATAAACATCTGCTATTAGTATCATCATTATCATCTATGAAGTTGTTTCCCACTGTGTTATTATTTTCCATTATCTTGTGATAGGACACACTTATTACATACTTTGTCTTTATTCATTAATATTTGTTTTTGTGGCCTATATTCTCTTCTAAATTTTAAATTCTTATACAGAAAATACCATGAATTTTACAAATTTGTATCTCACAAAACCAAGAGTATAGTGTCTTAAGCATTGTAAATGATTAATAGATATTTATTGAATCCAATGTTTCTGACAAAAGAACACTATCCATAGACATAATTTAACGTTATACCTTTTCAAAATTCATTGCATTTTTCTATCTTATATGAAATAAGAAATAAGTTTGCTAGAATTTCAGAGCAAGCAATGGACTTGAAAAGGATTGTAGTTCACCCACCAGCTTCTGACTTGGGATATCTAAACTATTCAATACAAACCCCTTCTTCTCCTAATTTAATTGATTTCAAAGGACAGAAAGATTTCAATCATCCGTTTTGACCTATTCCAGTGTTTAATTAGCTTATTTTTCCCCTTAAGTGTAGACAAATTCTCAGAATTTAGTGAGTGTCTCCTCAAGATACGATCTTCTCAGGCTTTAATCCAAGTAAAGCAATCTTATTAGCTTCTCAAAGAATCTATTTTGTGTGTGTGTGTCTTTGAATCAAATTGTATCCTCTTTCAAGATTCATTCTCATTCCTTACTGAAAAGAAAATTTAGAAACCAGTGCCAACAACCAAGGATGAATAATTTTCTGGATACGATGAAATATTATCTTACATTTTCATGAAAGCTACATTCTTGCCTGTGCTCAGTTGTTATTGATAAGACCCTGGGAACTTGACTGCATTTGGGTGGATTTTTCTCCACCCCAGAGTTGTCTGACTTAGTCCCTAAGTGAACTATTTTGCAATTGGGTCTATAAACCTTTCTCAAATATATCAAGGAAATGCTAGGAGGTGTTATTTGCCCTGGCTAATTTAGTGTCATGAGCAGACGTGATGAAATCTCAATTTCTTCATCCAGGTCAGAGCTATCAAATAAAATCAGCCCCTTGAGGGTCCCCTGAGAAGCAGTACTTAATGGGTGATCTTTCAGCTTGTTATGCACCCACTAACAGTGGTTTGGTCTAGATTTAATCTTTTTAGCTTGTAGACAAGCCTGTCAGGAGGTGAGTAAGTGGTGGTGGTAAGGGGACTCTAAAGCCTTATTAAAATCAGTCAGGGTACGCCTATCACTTCTCCTTGGTGTAAACACGGATCACCTCTCATATAGCACGAATGCAATATTTTATAACATGACTCAATGTTCAGAGAACCATGTTTCTCACACATAATATTTTGTTTGTTTATTACATCATTTGAGTCAATCGATTTTAGTAATTCTTTTAGTTTGGAAAGTAAGAATGTTTTCTATTACTTTCTTAGGCTGTCCCAGTCTAGAAAGCTATTTTAAGGCAGCTCTTATACAAAGACTAAGAAGTTTACAAAGTAGTGGGTGAATTTGTGGTTGAAAGTCTAAAGTGATAAATGATAACTACAAAAATCCCACATGTGAAGAAATACTCTGTTCTTTTAGGAAAAGGAAAAGCACTAAGAGAAGATTAGATCTAAAGTTTTCCCAAAGGCTTATGCCTTGAAAATTGGAAAAAGACCAAACTCTGGAAACTGTTACGATTTTTTTTAAGGGATTAGGCTTGAAAGCAGGTTGAGGAATAACTTCTCTAAAGTGAGAAATGGATTGTGCCCAATTGATATCAGATGTCCAAAGTTAAACACCAAATAATCTTTCCATTTTACTTTTCATGATAGCGACAGGCAAATCAGAATCTATTTTTGATGCTCTTTCATGGCAGATACTGGAGAATCTGTCCTGCCTTTGTACACTGGGTGTTTATGACAGGTCATATTTTCTTTGAAAAACCATAGGAATTGAATATATGCTAACCCAAGAAGTGGCATAAATGACCAATAGAGATGTTACCAGTCCCCAAATAGTATCTCTAGCTTTGAATTCTGCCAAGAATCGTTTAAAAAAAGAATCTTTCAATACAGTTGCATTTTCCCTTGAAATGAAAATTGTATAAGTGTTGTTTTGCTCATTGTAAAAATTACATATATTCACTGTATTAGTCAGGGTTCTCCAGGGAAACAACCAACAAGATATATATATATATGTATATATATATATATACACACATACATATATATAATGTAAATATAATGAGATTTATTATAGGAATTGGCTCATGTAATCTGTAAGTCTGAATTCCACAGGCAGGCTGTAAGCTGGGAAATCTGATGATGGTTTTCAGTGAATTCCCCAGGAGAAACTGACTAGTAAATGTAGAGATGGAAATTCTTCCTTCTAACTGCTAAAATCAGCAGTTCTCTTTTAAGGCCTAGAACTGATTGGATGAGACCACTCTCATTGTTGAAGGCAATTTCCCTAGTTGATTATAGATATAATCAGCCATAGATGCAATCAATTACTGATAATTTAAATCCTCAAAATATCCTCACAGTAACAATCAGGCCAGTGCTTGGTTGACCAGACAACTGGACACCATAACCTAGCCCAGTTGACACATGAACTTAATCATCACATTCACTGTTTTATAAAAAGATCAAAAGTGAAGGAAAGCACAAAGAATAAAGTAAAAATCACTTGACAACCTTTCACTCAAATAACCACTTTAAACTTGGAAGCACCTTTCCATCTCCATGCATACATAAGCACAAGTAAAATTCTGTGTCCAAGTTTATAGTTGCACACTATATTTTCATTTCACATTATATTGTGAATATTTTCAGGCCTATAAGTACATTTCTAAATGGCTGCATAGAATTCTTTTGGGTGCATTTACATTTAGATTAATAGATTTTTGGGGCATTTTCCATATTTTGCTACTGTAAATAACACTTCCATAAGCAACTGTCAGCAGGTGACTTGGCAAATTTGTACAATTATTTCAGATAAATTTTAGATATAGAGTTTCATACAAGCAAGCACTATTCATTTAAATTTTTGATACATATTACCTTACTGCCCTCTTCTAGTCATCAGTTGATACTCCCAAAACAATGCATGATTGAGCTCATTTACTTTGCTAACACTAAGTTTACTGTTTCAAACATCAAGTCCCACCAACTTTTTCATAGTCTCCAATCTGGTGGATAAAAAATGTTATTTAGTTTGTTTGTTTATATTAATTTCTTTGATTAATAGCAAAATTCAAAATATTAATTTAAATTTTTGATTCTTTTGTGTTAGTATATTTTGTCCTTGGTCATCTATTTTTCTATTTTTGATTTTTTAAGAGCATTTTTTATATGTTAGGGCTGTTCAAGTTTGTCTGCCATGTTTAGTTCAAATATTTTCCTACTTTGTTATTTATCTCTTGACTTTGTATGCAGTTTTTTTAATTGTACAAAATTTGTAATTGATATCATTAAATTTATGTATAATCAATTTTACATTTCTGTTTTTTATGTCATAGTTAGAAAAATACCCAACCCTAAAAACTTTGTTTTCACTTTTTGCATTTACATTTTGCGATCCATGAGAAAATTATGTCTGTATGAGGATAGAGATTGGTTTTGAGAATATATATATATATAGTTTACTGGCTAACCAGTTGTCCCAATATACTATATTGAAAAAAATCATTCTTTTGCTCAGTAATTTAAAACTCCCTTCTTATTGTACACGTGGGTCTCTTCTTAGTCTCTTCAGTTCATTTGGCTTGTCTTTTCCTACGGAAGTAGCGCTAGCTTTAATTACTATAGCTTTATGATATGTTTTGATATCTAGTGAAGAAAGAATGCTTTATTAAATTTTAAAGATTTTTCTAATTCTCATTCTAATGTTTTCTTCCAGAAGAGCTAATGGAAATGTTTCTAGTTAGGGTGGGCCACAAGAGAGATTCTTGGATGAGACTTGGGTGATGGACATGAGGCAGCAGCCATTTTGTAGCTCACACACTTTGTTGCTTGTTTTCTGAAGAGTCAGGAAATAAAGCATTACGCATGAAGCAGCAGCTGGGTCTGGGTCTGCAACTGCTCCATATTCTCCTGGACCTTCCTTTAGTATCTCTGAACCCTGGGCCAGGCGTGCATGACTCTAGGGCCATGACAAAGGACAACAACTTCCGTAGAACACCCCACCACCAAGATCTGAGGCAGAGCAAAGACAACGGTGAAGAAAGCAAAGCACTTAGAGCACAAAAATTAAGGAGGCAGCCTCAGATTCATGCGAGTGACACCCTGAGAGTGTGTGCCTACTTAACATTTGCCCCTAATAACCTTGCTTACTTCACCCTAGGTCTAGCCCTTTATAAGGCAACAAGAACAAACCCCAGTTTTAGTTATTCATTTTGGGCTCCAGATTGTTCTTGCTCTCCCTCACTTTATATTCACTCTCCCATCCCAACAGCCTGCCCTTTGGATCTCAAGTGCCAGCATCAGGTGCAAAGATGCTTTATAGGGCAGGTTGTGCCATGTCAGAAATCTTGATGTCAGGCATCCTACTGTCACTAAATTAGTGGTCTATCAGATGTATAAGGAATATAGAAAGAAGGGGTTAAAAACCTAAGTTAACATGTTACAGAGAAATTATTAATTAAAATTTTATATTAGAATAAAATGAAAGAATTAAGTCATGATTTCACAACAGTAGAATTCTGCCTACTGGTTTTCATTTATAACAATCTGATAAGCTTCCCAGCACCCAGAGTTTAGTCTCCAATACCATTCTCCATTCAAGGAACCAGAGCAAATGTGATAGTGACTGCTCTCTGTCTTGGGTCAGACATAAATCCAGATGGGCCTAGAACATATTGTTGTTTCTAGAAATCAGGATTACTTTTTTTTTAAAAAAAAAAGTGCTTGAAGTACAAAGGGGCTATTTTAAGGTGCTCTTGAGAGCTGAGTTGCCACAAAATATATATGATAAATGTTTGAAACAAGTTGATGCTGTGAAAAGCCATTAGTTTATAATGAAATCCATACAGGGAAAAGTTAATGTAAAGCATGTTCTTTTAAAGAAGTGGTTACAATAAAAAAGAAAAATGACAAAAATAGAACATGGTTACTTTTTACACTTAATAAATTTGTGGCCTAAGTTTAATGAATTTGGTGATTTTTTCCCATACCTATATGCCTGTCAATGAAATGTATTAATAAAATCTAAAATTGTCATCATTTGACTATCTTGACTTACAGAGGTGGCAATTTCATATAATTCAGTTAATAGTTGTGAATTTGTCTCTGTGTAAGAAATAAAGATTGTAAACAGATAATGTGAAAGTCACAAACATTAGAAGTATAAGGAATTATTTACTCCAGGGTCACCCAAAATAACCGGTAAGGGAGAAACTGAGAGGACAAATAATAGATGAGCCCAGTGTCCTGAAAGGAGAGTTCCCTGCACAAAATTACCTCCTTTTCTCTTGGTAATGACTCCTTTGGATGGTCCTACTACTTATAATGAAAGTGTTAGAATGCCCAACAAAGTCAACAGTGAACTGAGGAGGAATATCTGCTAAAAATACTTGAGAGGAAGAGAGGCGTTGTGATGGTTAAGTTCATTTGTCAACTTAGCTAGGATCTGGTGTCTAGTTGTCTGGTCAAACAAGCACTGGCTTGATTGTTACTGTGAGGGTATTTAATGGATTTAAATCATTAGTCAGTTGATTGCATCTATGGTTGATTACATCTACAATCAACAAAGAAGATTGCCTTCAGCAATGAGAGAAGTCTCATCCAATCTTAAAAGGATAACTGAGGATTTCAGCAGTCAGAAATGAATTTCTATCTCTACTCCAGATAATTACCTTCTCCTGGGGAATTCAACATTGCCATCATTGGAGTTTACAGCTTGCAGCCTGACCTACTGAATTCAGACCTTCCAATTCCCAGAGTCACATGGGCCAAATACTATAATAAATCCCCCCCATATATATATATATATATATATATCCTGTTAGTTTTGTATCTCTGGAGAACCCTGACTATTATAGGAGTGTCACCAGAGGTCAAGGAAAGATCTGATTTAGAATGTCCCATAGAGTGTAAAAGGCATCCATCTGAGGTAACGCGAGGTGCTTGTAGGGGGATAGCGCCACCATAAAGCCTTGGTGACCTTGCAAGTCTCCACATAAGTCATGTAGGCAAGGCCTGACTGCAATCTGACCAGTCTTAGTGGAATGCCCTGCAATTTCTCCTAGAGCAAGGAGAATTGAGCCTGGTGAGAAGCTGCCAGGAGATGGTGTGTTATCCCTGTTTTGTGGGAGACTGCCACAGACTGTTTCTCATCTATCTAGCTCCAGTTGAGCGCAGGACTTTCCAACTTATCCTCCCTGCTTAAGGCACAGCTGCAGGCTTCTGTGTAAATCTATAAAACTGTTTGGCTGTAGTTGTAGAGTTGGCTCCTCTACAACAGAGATACCCACCACTCATCTTCTAGGTCATCTGGCCTCTGTGGTGTGGTGCCATCTGGTGGGACTAGGGATGCTGGGAGCTGAGACCATGCTGCTTGCTTTTGCTGTCTGGAATCCATTGGGCTCAGTCTTTCCTAACCAGCAGAAGCTACGTGGGCATGACCAACCAATATAACAACTGCAGCATTAATGCTTGCGACCCTGTTAGCTACCATACTGCTGCTTTGGGAATACTTGACGGCTCGACAGTCCTCTGGCTCAGCCAACAGTCAGTTGTTCAGTAGATCAGAAACTAAAATCTCAGCTAGTCTGAAACATTATCATTTCTCTTTTGGGTCTGGAATGACTAATGAAACCTTGAAGAGGTAGAGAAAGAAGTACAAAGAGAATGAAGAAATGACTCAAGGCCATAATTTTGCTATTTTGAAACAACATTGATGAAATAAGTTTTTATCATTGTAATAATTTGTGTATATGTTTAAGGTAGAAGAAGTATTTAAGAAACTTTGATTTATTAAATCATGTTTTCCTAATATTAAGAGGATTTGTGTTAATTTGTAATTAGTTCCTAAATGTTTAAGAAATATTTGTTTATAATATTAAGAAATTTTTACTTATTGCTGATTTATTAGTTGTGTTAGTGTTTAAATGTTAAATTTTTAATTTTTAATGGATTTATAAATTATTAGATTGAACATTGAAAGAATTAAAATTAGTAGCAAGTGTTCTTTTCCTCATACAAAGAAGCTCAGACATTATAAATCTCAGCTCTGTCACCTTCTCCTGTCTGTCCCACCTCCTTACTCTGGTGCACACACACTCAACAATTTTTTTACTCTGACAGCACTTGGAGGCCATTCATCTCATTTACACTGCCATCACCCCCTTCATGTTCACACATCTCTGCTTCTTGGCTTGGGTCCATAGCTCATCACTATAATTTTTCCATTGCAAACATGCTCCATTTCCTTGTTCCCCTCTTTCTCCACACACTCAACTGGCAAAAGACAGTTCCAAGTTCAACTGTCTACCCAATGACCACAACTGGCTCTCTGGTCATTATTTAAATTTATAACCACAACTCTCAAGTGGGCCTTCAGCATTGCTCAGCAACCCTAGGAAATTCACGCGCTATCTGAGATGACAAACTATACTTTCTTTACCATTTCAAATCTCCAGTACCTACTCCTCCTTTCTCCATTGCAGCCAATGATTTTGTTTTTTATTTCACTGGGAAATTAGAAGCAATCAGAAGAAAACTACCACATCTACCCACCAGCAAAACTACCAACCTAACCATTTATGTAGCCACAAACTTTGCCTTCCTCCTATTGTTAGGGATGGCCACTATATGGATAGGATTGCATCCTTTCTTGATTGTTCAAGGACATTGCTCTTGCAATCACCTGCTCTTTCTCCTGAAATTACCCAATGCTCCTTCCAAAAGCATGAAAAAAAAGCATTAATTTTTCACATAAAAAAAATCAAAAACCTCGTTGACTCCAAATCGATCTCCAAGCTCCATTTTTCTGCTCTGTTTTCCAACACAACTCCTCATAAGTGTTTTCTATATGATTGTTTTTTCTCTTAGCACTCATTCTCTCCAATTATTTATTCCAAGTCACTTTACTAGAAGATTTCATGTCAAGGTCACCAAGGATAATCTTGCTAGATTTAATGTTTTGTTTTCTGTCTTCATATGCCTCCAACTTCTTGGCATGGATAATTAATCCTACCACCTTCTTGGCTTTTCTCACTTAGCTCCCAGGATGCCATACTCTCCTGGTTTTCCTCCTGACTGTTGCTCCTTCTCACTTTCCTTGGCAGACCTCTTGGCTCAGTTCTGGGACCCTTGCTCTTCTCCTCACCTTACTCCCTATATCATTTCATCTAGCTCCATGACTTTAAACACCACATATACACTGATGATTCTCAAACTTATGACTCCATCCTTACCTCTTCTTTGATTTCCAGACAACTATATGCCTACTCACTTCACTTGGATGCTTCATAGATATCTACAATTAAACATGTTCTCAAATGTGCTTCTCCTTCAGGCTTCTGCATGCCAGGGAATGGCCCCTCCACTTGCCTATTTGGTCAGACCAAATACTCAAGAGTCATCCTTGATTCCTCTATCTTATTTTTATTCATATCCAATTCTTCAGCACATTCTGTGGAGTCTGTGTTCAATATGTTTCGAGTCAGTCCTCTACCTGGACCTTTATCCTGGTCCAAGGCATTGTCAGCTCTTGCCTGGTTGATGATAATAGCCTCCTAAATTTTCTCCCTGCCTCATTTTGCTCCAGTGTTCTCCACAGAGCAGCTAGAGTGATCTTTTAAAAAACCACATCAGATCATGTGCCTCCCTTGTTCAAAGCCCTGAGAGCACCTCCTCTTATACTTGGAATAAAATCGAGAGTCCTAACTTGGCTCAAGGCCCTGCACACTCTGTTCCTGCCTACCTTTCCCCCTGATTTTCTACCACTCACCTCCTCAATCACTCCATTCCAGCCATGCTGTCTTCTTGCTGTTTCTCAAATACTTCAAGCTTGCTTCCCCCTCAGAGCCTTTACTCTGGCTCTTTCTTCCACTTAATACATTCTTTCCCTACACCTACCCATGGCTGATTCTTTTATATCATTCTGGGGTTTGCTCAAATCTTTACTCCTCAGAGATTTCTGATCACCCTATTTACAATAGACCCTTCCCATGCCCCTATGTACATTACTTTAGCTTTTTCTATCTTGATTGTTTTCATTTTCCTTATTCCTATCTCAAATGCACTTACTTAGTTTGCCTTTCTCTTTGTGACAGTTTTATCCTCAGGCTTGTGGCAAGATAGCTTCAGCTGTTCATCATCTGCAAAACTGAAGGGAAGAGAAGGCTTCCCAAAGGAGCAAAGAACTTTCCCAGAGGTGCTGAGCAAACTCTCCTCACCTCACTCTTGTAAATAGGGTCACAGGTCCACACCTAAGCCAGCTATGGAAAAGGAAGATGGGATTTGTGTTAATTCAATCAGGCACATTCCTGGTACTAATAGAATCAGCTTCACTGAGACAAATTGGCTATATGGCAAGAAGAGAAAGATTTAAAAATATCTTCTTTTAAGAATGTGGAAGGAAAGTAGAGGCTGGGTAGTGACCAGCAAGGTCTCAAGTTAAATGCCACTTTCTAAAAAGACTTTCTTTGATCCCTCAATCTAAATTAGGTAACCTTGTAACACACTCTATTCCCACTAAACATTTTCTTCTTAACACATTTCAATCTGCAGTTAGTTTATTTATGTAATTATTTCATTTCAGTCTCCTCTACTAGACCATAAACTCCATGAGCGCAGGACAGGGATCATATCTGTTTTGTTCACCACTGTATACCCCTCACTTAACACATGGCCTGGAAGACAAAGGACATTAAATAAGTATTTGTTGAATGAACAAATTTTGGGTGATTTTTATAATTTTCTGCTCAGTACCTTCCAATCTACAGGCGTAAAACCATTGCACCTAATTAGAAATTTGAGTAATAGGGAAAATGGGGCTATTGGCACTTACAATTGCTTCTGCACCCTTGTCTTCACTGCTGATCTGTGGTGTGATAGCAATGAGCTCTTCCCTGTCCCTTCTGTAGCCCACTTATGCCTTTTTAACTTTATTTTTAAAGAATTTAGATTACAGAAATGTTACATCCAAAATATAAGGGATTCTCATATACCTCACCCTCTCAGTCTCCCACATTTTCTCCTATTAATAACATCTTTCATTAGTGTGGTATATTTGTCACAATTGATGAGCAAATATTGAAGCATTGTTACTAGCCATGGTCTATAGTTTATATTATGGTTTATACTTTGTATCGTACAATTTTATATGTTTTGACAAAACATATAGTGGCTTGTACCCGTCATTGCAGTATCATGCACAACAATTCCAATACCCTAAAAATGCCCTATGTTCCACCTAATCTTTCCTCCTTCCCTCAAAACCCCTGGTAACCACTATCTTTATATTAATGTTACAAGTTCTTCTGTTACTACAATAATAAATCTACTCTGGTCCATGGTTGCATTCCCCTCTTTTGTTTTTTTCATTCCTCAATCTTGAGGAGTTGGAGATGGTGATGCCCACTCTGCTTCAGATTGAGAGGGATCTTAGATCTTATGGGGCAGGTGGAAGGAACTTATTTGCTTGCATTTGGAGATACTCTTTGATTTTGGGGATGGTGGTTGTCCATCGTCATCATTTTGTTAATTGTCCTGGGCAAGTCTGATAAACTGGAGAGTAAGTGATGGCTGCTAGTCTGCTGAAATTCAGGGCTCAACCAACATACAAACAGACCAAAGATTTAATTCTCTGGGATATATGTCCAATAGGTATAGAGCTAATTATAGGCTCAAGTAAAAGTGGTAAAAGAATCATGGGTAGGGTAATTATAAATGAATCTAACTCTGTTACGTTGGGGAAATAGGTTATCATAAATCCAAGGTAAGTTCCACCAACAGGGTGCTGATTTCATGGGGTTGTGTGCCTTGCCTAGTGTCCAGATATCTCTTGAGCCCTCAAGATCACCCCTAATTGAGGCTTTTTTTTACTGTGGCAGTCAGGGAGATCTGCCTGAGATGTGTGTAAGCGTAACCTCAGGAATGACCTCCAGACTCACTTTGAAATCTTAGCTGTCCACCCAGGCTTTTGGTTCCTGATCTCAAAGCTGGGAAATTATGCATGCAAGTCCTTCAGAATCTACATTGCTGACTTCCTTCATCATTTTACCTGAGCAAGGAAGCTTTGGATTGGCTCTTGACAGGCTCTTTCCTCTGGTTCAAATAGTATTATGCCTGAGCAGTACTTTTTGAAACATTCATGCACATGACCACAAGGTATTTCCTAGATTCAGCATAGATGAATTCTTCTCAACAGGGGTCTCCTGTTGTTAGGGGGTTGCTTTTGGTGTTTGATCATGTGTTTATTTTATGACTGACATCATAACAAACCTTTGGCTACATTTTCATAAAATATTATATCAGTGTTTGCACTATTTGATATCACATCTTAACTTGATCTCCTTGCTAACATTCTTGCTGGACTTAAATCCAATTTCTGAACTGCAGTTAATGCAGTCTTCCTAAAGGCAAACATGTTCACATTCTCCTGCTATTTACATGCCTTTGATGATTTTCCCCATTGCCTTTAGAAAAGAATCAAACACAGTAAGCCATACTAAGTTTGTATGACCTGGATTCTGCCTACCCTTTCACCTGAGTTCATTCATTAATTCATTTAATCAATATTTCCTGAACACCTGTTTAGTGCCAGGCACTGTCTTAGGCACTGGACACATAACAATGACCAAAAACAGACAAAACATCTACCCTAATGGGGTTGTCATTCTAGTTGGCAGAGATAAACAGTCAGCAAAATTAACAAGTAAATATAAAGTATGTCAAGTGATCATAAGTGCTTCAAAGAAAAATAAAGTAGGGAAGGGTGATAGGTGCAAAATTAAGTTGAGTGATCAAGAAAAGCCTCACAGAGATGGTAACATTTTAGTTAATACCTGAGGGAGATGAGGGAGTAGTCATATATCTACGCAGGCAAAAAACCTCCCAGCAAAGAGAATGGTGAGTACAAGGTCCTGAGGAGTGTTTGAGCCTGATGGTGATGCAAGGAAGCCAGCGTGGCTGGAATGGAATAAGCAAGGCAATAGTGGTAAAGACTGATTTCAGAAAGGTAACAGATATCCGATTTTGTAGGGCTTTATAGGTTAGTAAGGATTTCTGATTTTACATTGAATGAAAGGAGAAGCCATTAGTGGGTTTTAAACAGAGGGGTGACATCATCTGACTTACATTTTTGACAGGATCAC
>PVKH010000076.1:0-52778 GCA_004027955.1 Chaetophractus vellerosus | reverse complement strand
CAGGGGAACTGTTGACTTGCTCAATGTTACAACTTCTGGGACAGCAGCTGCAATTGGAGTCACCACCTGGTTAAGTTTATGATAATCTACTGTCATCCTCCAAGATCCATCTGTTTTCTCCACAGGCCAAATAGATGAGTTGAATGGGGATGTCGTGGGAATCACCACCCCTGCATCCTTCAAATTCTTGATGGTGGCAGTAATCTAATCTCTGCAATCCTTCCAGGAATCCAGTATTGCCTTTGATTTACTATTTTGCTAGGTAGGGGCTGTTCTAGGGGCTTCTGCTTGGCCTTTCCAACCATAATAGTCTTCACTCCACAAGTCAGGGATCCAATGTAGGGGATTCTGCCCATTACTGAGTATGTCTATTCCAATTATGCATTCAGGAACAGGGGAAATAACCACAGAATTGGTCTGGGGAAACACTGGACCCACTGTGAGATGGACCTGAGCTAAAACTCCATCAATCACCTAACCTCCTTATGCCCCTACTCTGACTATTGGACCACAGTGATGTTTTGGTTCTACTGAAATTAATATCACTTCTGAGCCAGTATCTAATAATCCCCAAAATGTCTGATCATTTCCTTTTCCCCAATGCACAGTTACTCTTGCAAAAGGCCTTAGGTCTCCCTGGGGAAAGGTGGGAGGAAGATTAACAGTATAAATTTTTGGCAGTTTAACAGGATTTGGCCTTCTCCTCATTCAAGGGGCTCTGGTTGTGTAAACTGTCTCAAGTCTGGGAATTGATTAAGGGGCCATGAATCTGTGCATCCGTAATTTGAGTTAGGGTTTTGTTCACTCAACCTAGAACTCTTCTGCTTATAGAAATCCAGAAGAAATTTAGTAGACTGCCCATGTATTTCACTTCTAGGTACCCCATGATCTATTAGCCAATGCCATAACTCCATGCAACTCAGATTATTCTGAGTGCTGCCTTGAATCTGCCTTTCATTGCAGTAGCCATGCCAACACTTGACTTTTACCGGTATGAGATCTGATCATACGTATAATGTTTAAGGATTCCAATTCCATTACAGCCCTGCTTACAGTAATATCTGTCCTACAAAGAAGAGCAATCATAGAACTCTTCAGAGAAGATGGGGTTATCCTGACAAATTTATTCCTCACAGTCCTGGTTAAAGGTGTGTCCTCTGGACATTCCTGGGTTGGGTGGGTGGGTCTCAAATGGTAAATCCATTCTAGCATTCCAATCTCTCTAAGCCTTTGAATTCCCTTATCTACTGTATACCAAGGCAAATCGGGTATCTCAGCCTTAGACATGCTAGGCCACCTTTTGATCATGTTTCAGTCAGCCACCCAAACAAACAGTTAGAGCTCTTTCTAACTCCTTGAGCTACTGTGTTAAATCCAGAATTTCTGCTTAGTGGGCCCATATCAATAAATTCAGCCTGATCCAACTTTATATTCTTTCCATCATTATCCCATACCCTTAGTATCCTTTCCCACACATATTCACCTGATTTCTGTCTATATAAGTTGGAAAACTCATGCAGTTCTTTCAAAGTATAACGTACTTCCTCATGGGCCACATTTTGTGTTTCACTTTTGGGAGCTTGTTGTGATTTCAGTCTAGTAATAGGTCTGAAAGACAAGAGGCGTAGTGGGAGTGGGTAAGGAGAAGGATTAGAAATGTCTTGCCAGCTAATGACCTCAGGGAATTCCTTTGCATTTTCTTCTTGTGAGACAGGATTAATCTCTTCAGGTAGGGGTTCACAGGCAGATTCCTCAGGGCAGACAGAAGGTTGGGCCATGCATGCTGGAGTTTGACTGGTACCTGCATCAGGGCTGGGAGGAGAACCAGACTCTCTGGGGCAGGCTGGAGACTGGATGATACAAGGTTGACAAGGTGTGGTCTCCACAGGGCAGGCCATGGCAGGTTTTGCTGGTAAAGTCTCAGCATACTTTAGGGTTCCAATGTCCTCATCAATATTATCATCATCCCATATGTCTCCATCCCAATCCTTGGGGTTCAACTCCTTTCCAATCAATGCCTTCACTTTAATTGCAGAAACCCTGTGGGGTTGAGATTTTAGTTTCTTCTGTAATTCTGCAACTCATAGAATGAGAGTTTGGGTTTGATTCTCAGATATCTCAAGTCTGTGGCTTCAGGAGAAAAGATTTTCTTTCAGGGCACACATAGCAATTTATACATCATTCATGTGGCATTTAAGTTTCAAATTTGAAGACTAGCCAATCTCTTTCTTTTGTAACCATATCCAGAATATCTAGGAGGAGTCAGCCAACATCATTATACCTTTTGACTCCAAAAAATTCTGTTAAGGTGTTGAAAACACTCACCCACATGCTTTAGTGTGGAAGTAGGGGAATCCAGTGATGCTATTTTACATATCTCTATTGCCAGTTCATGCCATGGACTGTTAGCAACCTCTTCATTATTGGAAATGGAGTCATTTGTACCCTTGAGTCCAGTTGAAGTGGAAAGCAAATCTCCCAAAACCACCTCAGACATCTCATGTTTACTACTCTATTCCTCAAGGACCATTTCCAGTACTAAGCTGTATTAGTCAGGGTTCTCTCAGGAAACAAATTCAACAGGAGATATCTGTCAATAACATGAGATTTTATAAATGTCTCTCAGGTGACCATAGGGATGCAGAAGTCCAGGTTCCACAGGCAGGCTGCCAACCAGGGCTCCAATGATCATCCATTGAAAGGTCCTTGATGAGGCCAAAGACAGCCAACTGGGAAATATTCTCTGAATGTTTAATTACTTCCCCTTTTAAGGCATTCAACTGATTGGATAAAAGTCTCATCCATTGCTGATGCAATCTCCCTGTTTGGTGCAGATGTAATCAGCCATTCATGCACTAAAGTCCCTGGTGACTGAAGTCCATAAATGCTCCTGTATTACAATTAACCTAGTACTTGCTTGACCAAACACCTGGACACAATTACCTGGCCGAGTTGACACATTAGCCTAACCATTACAACTACTAGTGTGCAATCTGAGGAGGAGCTCAGATTAAAAAAATCATTTTATAATAGTGACTAAAAGAATAAAATATTTAGTAATAAACTTAACCAAGGACATAAAGGACCAGTATGGAGAAAATAATAAAACATTGCTTAAAAAAAACAAGAAGACTTAAATAAATGGGAGGGTATCCTGTATTCAAGAATTGGAAGACTAAATATCATTAGAATGTCACTTCTACCCATACTGACTTACAGATTCAATGCAATCCCAATAAAAATCCCAGCAGCCATTTTGTATTAATGGAAAAGCCCATTATTGAATTTATTTGGAAGGGTAATGGCCTCAATTACCCAAAAACATCTTTTAAAAGAAGAACTAAGTTGGAGCACTCTCATTTCCTAACGTTGATGCATATTATTATTATTATTATTATTTTTTAAAGATTTATTTATTTTATTACATATCTCCCCTTCCCCCCTGCTGCGGCAACGCGCCGAGACTGGGTCACTGCGCAGGCGCGGCTTTCCCCGCTTGTGGGCGGCTTCTGCTTCCATCACGGCCGGCTTATCAGTGCGCGGGTGGCTGGCTGCGCTCGATTCGCAGGCGACCTGCCCTGCCCGTGGCGGCTTTTGCCTGTCCGTGGCAGCTTTTTTGCCCTGCCCACGGCGGCTCTGGCCCGCCCACGGTGGCTTGCCATTCTCAAGGCGGTCTGCCCGCTAGGAGAGGTCCCCAGGAACCGAACCCGGGCCTCCCATGTGGTATGCCGACGCCCTATCCACTGGGCTATCCAGTCGGCCCCTGATGCATATTATTGATGGGAATTCAATATTTATGTGATTCATATCAGTGAGGTCATGCAATATTTGTACTTCACGCAAATACTGCATTGTCCTGGCTTACTTCATGCAACATAAGGTCTTCAAGATCCATTCATGTTATCCTGTGTGTACATCTCTGTGGCAGTTGAGCTCTGAATTTCAGCAGAGTTGCAACACCTACTCTCCAGTTCATTGGACTCACCTAGGACAACTAACAAAGAGATGATGATGGACAATGCCCATTCCAAGGCACAGAAAGAGTCTGCAAGTGCAAGTGAGAGAGCTCCATTCCTTTGACTCATGGGATCTAAGCTCCCTCTCAATTAGAAGCAGGTGAGCATCAACATTACAAAATCCTCAAGATTGGGGAATGATCAATAGACTAATGTAGACTTATTACTATTCTGCTACAGACCTATTATTATTCTAGCAATGGGAGAACTCTTATCATTGATAGAAAGGCAGTGGCCACCAGAGGTTCTGAGGGATGGGAGATGGAATAATAGGTGTAATATAGGGGCACTTTTTAGACATTGGATTTGTCCTGCATAAGACTGCAGTGACAGATACAGGCCATTGTATATTTGTCATAACTTATAAAATTGGGTGGGACAGAGTATAAACTATAATGTAATCTGTAGTCCATGGTTAGTATCAATGCTTCAATATGGATTCATCATTTGTAACAAATTTACCACACTAATGAATGATGTTGTTAATGTGGGAAAGTGTGGGAAGGGGAGGGAGTGGGGCATAGGGGAATCCCTTATGTTTTTTATGTAACTTTCATGTAATCTAAACCTTCTTTAAAAATAAAAAAATCAAAATTAAAAATATGGATAAAGTGTAATATTTAGCTACAGTGGTACAAACAGCATAGTACTGCAAAGAGAGAGATAAGGAGACAGATTGAACAGGGGAACCCAACTGAGAACTCAGAAATACTCCCCACACAGCTACAGTCAAGTGATTTTTGACAAGGCTGTCAGGCCTACCCAACTGGGTCAGAACAGTCTATTCAACAAATTCTGCAGGAAGAACTAGATAGCCATATACAAAAGAAAGAAAGATGACCCCTGTCTCACACCTTACACAAAAATTAACTCAAAATGGATCACAGGCCATTGAAAGCAATAACCATAAAACTCCTAGAAGAAAATGTAATAAAACATCATCAAGCCTTGAGAAAGGCAAGCCACTGTGGGCAGGGCTAAGCTGCCATGGGCAAGGCAAAAAGCCACCACGGGCAGAGCGGAGCCGCCATGGGCATGGCAAGTCACCCATGAAATACGGAGCTGCCACCCGTGAATCCCGGAGCTGAGCAGCCCACAAAACATGGAGCTGTGCTGCCCGCAAAACACAGCGTGGAGCTGCCCATGAAACGGAATGGAGCCACCTACGAGCGGGGCAAGCCACCTGCATGGAGGGCTGACTCGGCACAGTGCCACAAAAATGGGGGGAGACAAGAAGCAGACATAGAAGAACACAGAAGAATGGACACACAGCAAGAGCAAGCAGAAAATGGGGGGGGGGTATGTAACAAAAAAATAAATTAAATAAATTAAATAGAAATAAAATTGATTTAATATCTTATTTTTTCATTTTGTCTTCAAAGAAGTTTTAGGTCACAGCAAAGTCATGTGCAAAATATAGGGGACTCCCATATATACAACATCCTCCCTCTTTTCACCCTTCCCCTATAAATAACATTTTATATGTGGATGGTCCTTTTGTTACAACTGATGTACAAATATTGAAATATATCTACCAGCCATGGCCAATGGTTTACATTTTGGACCACACATTTTTATAAATTTTGATGAAAATTAACATAGTCTGTATCCATCATTGCAAGATCATGATGAACACTGCCTGTTCCATCTGTCCTATTCCTCCTTCCCCCTTCCCTCAGGACCCATGGCAACCACCAGGCTTCAATCATTTCCAGACAAGATTCATAGTTACCTGCAACAACACTGTGGGCTTGACACACTGATCTGGCCTCCCCTACCACCCTGCCCATGCTCTTGAGAGACTCCTGCCCCTCTATTTGAGAACGTAGAGGGCCCCTGGGTGGTTTTTGATGACTGTTTCAATCTCTTCACTTGCAATTGCTTTGCTAAGGTCTTCTATTTCTTCTAGGGGCAGCATAGGTGGTTTGTGTGTTTCTAGGTATTTGTCCATCTCATCTACAATGTCTAGGTTTTGGCACAGATTTGTTCATAGTATCCTCTTATGAACTCACTCATTTCTCTGTAGTCAGTGGTAATATTCCCCCTTCCCATTTTTCATTTTACTTTTTTTTTGTCTTCTTTCTTTTTCCTTTGTCAGTCTATCTAAGGATTTGTCAATTTTATTGATCTTCTCAAAGAACCAACTTTAAATTTTGTTGATTCTCCCTACTGTTTTTTGTTCTCAATTTCAATTATTTCTGCTTTAATCTTTTCTATTTCTTTCCTTCAGTTAGGTTTGGCATTAGTTTGCTGTTCTTTTTCTAGTTCTTCCAGGTATGCAGTTAGTCTTCAATTTTAGCTCTTTCTTCTTTTTTTAATATAAGCATTGAGGACTATAAATTTCTTTCTCAGCACCACCTTTGTGATGTCCCATAGGCTTTGATATATTTTCTTATTTTCATTCATTTTAATATATTTGCTGAATTCTCTTGCAATTTCTTCTTTGACCCACTGATTATTTGACTGCATTGTTTAGTCTCCATATATTTATGAATATTCCCTTTTTCCATCCATTGTTGATTTTCAGATTCATTCTGAAAGTTTTGTATAAAGCAATCATTTAACTTATTATGTCTTGTATTGTGAACCGACATATGCTCTATCCTGGAGAAGGATCTATGACTGCTTGAAAAGAATGTATTACGTGCTGTTTTGTGGTGCAATGCTCTATTGATATCTGTTTGGTCTAGTTTATCTATCATCGTATTCGGGCTTTCTGGTTTTTTTTTTAATTTATTCTCTGTCCAGATTTTCTATCAAATACTGAAAGTGGTGTATTGAAGTCTCCAACTATTATTGTAGAGATATCAATTTATCCCTTCACTTTTGCCACTGTGAAACTTACGTATCTTGGGGAAAACAGGCTAAGTGCAAAAATATCTATTATAGTTATTTCTTCTTTGTGAATTGCCCATTTTATTAATATTTAATGACATTCTTCATCCCTTATAACAATTTTACATTTTACATCTCTTTTGTCTGATAATAGTATTGCTACTCCAGCTCTTTTTAGTTGTTATTGCATGGAATATATTTTTCCAACCTTTCACTTTTAACCTAGTTGCTTCCTTTCTTCTAGGGTGAGTCTTTTGTAGACAGCATATAAATGACACATATATTTTAATCCATTCTCTCATTCTATTTCTTTTGATTAGGGAGTCCAACCCATTAACATTCAATGTTATTACTGTAAGGACATTACTTACTTCATTCATATTGTCCTTTGCCTTTCTTATCTTATATCTTACTATCGTCTATTATTTTCCCTTTAATTTGCCCTTCTTAATAATCCTTATTTCTAAATTCTTCTCCAAATTTCTCACTCTTGTTTTTTTTTTTTCTTTCAGGCTGCAGAACTCCCTTTAGTATCTCTTCTAATTCTGGTCTTTGGTAACATATTCTCTCAGTTTTTGTTTGTCTGTGAAGACTTTGAACTCGCCTTCATTTTTGAAAGACATTTTTGCTGGATAAAGAATTCTTAGCTGGCAATTTTTCTCTTTCAGAACCTTCAATACCTCATACCAATTTCTTCTCACTTCCATGGTTTCTGATGAGAGTTTTGCACTTAATCTTTTGAGGTTCCCTTGTATATGAAACTTTGCTTTTCTCTTGCTGCTTTTAGAATCTTTTCTTTATCTCTGTTATTTGTCATTCTGAATAGTAGGTGTCTCAGCAAAGGTCTTTTTGAATTTATTTTGTTTGGGGTGCATTGTCCTTCTTGAATATTGATATTTACATCTTTCATAACGTTGGGAAAATTTTGGTTCAATTATTCTTTCTACCTCTTTTCTATTCTCCTCTCCACTGTACACTGATAAGAATGTATGTTTGTGTGTTTCACATTGTTGTTCAATTCCATGAGACCCTAATCTATTTTTCCCATTCTCTTCTCTATCTATTCTCCTGTCTTTTCAGTTCAGATTTTCTGTCTTCAAAATCACTAATTCTGTCTTTGGCAATTCAAATCTGCTCTTCTGTGACTCTAATATATTTTTAAACTCATCATCATTTCTTACATTCCCATAAACACTGTTTCTTTTCTTTGCAGGCTTTCAAATTGTTCTTTATGATCACCCAGTGTCATCTTAATATCCTTTATCTCTTTAGGAATATTTGCTTTCAATTCTTTGAATTGATTTTTGAGAGTTTTGTGATTATCATTTGTTAGTTGTCTTTAATCTTGTATCTCTTCAGGATATTTGATTTGTTACTTTGCCTGGGCCATCTCTCCCTGTTTCCTAGTATGGCTTGTAATTTTTTGCTTATTTCTAGGCATCTGAATATGGTGGTGAATTTACTCTGAAACCAGTTTGTCTCTCTTGCCAATTTACTTATACACAGCTATTCTTTGATTTTGGCTCAGCTTATTTTAAATCTCTATCTTTGCCCAGCTTAACTTATCAAAATCAGGCCAAGGTCTCATTAATGGAGTGCAGATTTTCTCCCAGGGGTTTGCGTTAAGAACCAGTATAAACAGTTTTTCTCCTTGCAATTTCCAGTCTGCCAACTGATGGCACTCTTTGGAACACCTTTCCACAGTGGTGTTTCTTTCAATCTCTGCTTTCCTGTTTTGGTCTGTTCAGAACCGAGATCCAAAGTAGGTTCTGTTGGCTCAATTCACTGAAGAGAAGTCCCCAAATCCACCTCCCTTTTCCCTTGAAAATATAGATAAGGAGGAACACGTCTGTTCCCCTCTCCATTGCCTGCATTGAGCCAGGCATTTTATCCCTGCTTAATATCTTGGGGGTTAGCTGCTGTGGGAGTTTGGTAACTCATTTGTTGTTTGTTTTGATTTCTTCATCTTTCTGTCTCTCACCCTCCTGGAAGTTGTGCAGCACTGTCCTGGTATGCTGATTCTCAAAGGACATCACTAGGTTAGCTTCTGACACTTTCTCCATTGTTTATGTGAGAGTTGAGCCCTGGCTGTGTACTACAATGCTATCTTCCTGGAACTCCTGCTGAGGATTTTTGCATCTATATTCATAAAGGATATTTATTTGTCATTTTACTTCTCATAATTTTTTTCTTGCTCTGGCATTAAGTAATATTGGCCTGACAATACAAATTGGTAAGTTCACCATTCCTCTAAATTTCTGGATGAGTTTGGGAAGGATTGTTCTTAATTCTTCTTTAAATGTTTGATAGAATTTACCAATGCAGTAATCTGGTCTTGGAATTTCAGGTTTTAATTACTGATTCTATCTCTACGTATTATAATCTAATAAAATTTTCTGTTTATGATTTTTTTTCTGGTAGTCTGTCTATTTCTTATAAAATATCCATTTTATTAAAGTTATCTAATTTGTTGGCAAACAATTGCTCATAGTATTCTTTTATAATCCTTTTTATTTCTGCCATGTCTGTAGTAATGCTTCCACTTTCATTTCTGTTTTCATTATTTGTGTATACTTATTTCTTAGTCTAGCTAAAGGTTTGTAAATTTTGTTGATCTTGCCAGAGAATTGCCTTTTGCTTCCATTGAGTATCTCTCTTATTTTCTCTAGTCTCTATTTTGTCTATCTTCACTCAATTCTATATTAAGGCCTTTTTTTTTTTTACTAACTTTGGAATTTGTTTTCTCTTCTTTATATATTTCTTTAACTTTTAAAGTTAGGTTATTGATTAGAAATCTTTCTTCTTTTTCATACGTATATGTTTGACATTATAAATATTGCTCTGAGTGCTGTTTTTGCTGGATCTCATAAATTACAGTATTTATATTTTCATTTTCCTTTTTCCATAAGTATTTAAAAATTTTCTTGTGATTTCTTATTGATTTTTGGTTATTTAAGACTGTGTTGCTTAATTTCCACATATTTGTGAATTTTTCAGTTTTTCCTATGTTATTGACTTCTAGTATCATTCCATTTTTGTCACAGAAGATACATGGTATAGCTTCAAACTTTTTAAAATTTATTGGACTTATTTTGCAGTGTAATACAATGTCTATCCTGAAAAATATTCTATGTCCACTCTGATCATATTTCTTCATTTTTTCATGCTCCACAAACTAAGTAATTTCAATGGGCTTATCTTGAGTTCACTGAATCATTTTCTGATTGCTCAAATCCACTATTAAAACTCTTTAGTGACTTTTTCATTTCAGTTATTGTACTTTTCAGCTCCTGAATTCATGTTTAGTTCCTTTTGTAATTTCTATCATTTATATTTTCTAATTTTTTCAAAATTGTTCTCCTGTCTTAACTGTCCATTGTTTTAGCTCTTTGAGCCCACTAAAGAGAGTTGATTTAAAGTCTTTGTACAGTAATCCCAATAACTAGCTTTTAAAATTGGTCATTTTGAATATTATAATGCAATAGGAAGGAAGTGAAATTATTTCTCCTTCTAATGATTTGTTTTTGTTGCATGCTGTGAGCTATAAATATTTATGATTTTTCCAAATTCTGTACTCTTTGGCATATATGGTCTCTGAAGTGTTTGATCCTTTAGTTTATGTTCCACTAGTGTTTTGACAGAGATTTCCTTTAATTAATGAAGAGAGAAAGAGACAGAGAGAAAGTGTGTAGGATAAAATAGGAAAATAAAATGAAGTAAAGAACTCTCTCATTCTTAGCAGACTGTCTCTGTGCTGTGGCACTACTTTAATATTTAGCAGGACATTTACATATTCTAGTCTTTACTTCCTTAGGATCTTCTCAGGTCTTTTCTGAGCATTAATCCAGGTCCAGGCATTTGGTGGTTTTTCTAAATTCCTCAGTACATGGTTGGATGTCCTAATTTGCCAAAGAACTCTATTCCCAGTTTTCCTTTCAGACTTTCATTTCTCAGTAGTTTGTCTCAATTGTAACTTTTTGCCCCAGGCATGTGCAGGTTATGTTTGCATTACAATGTTTTTGAGGAGCAGCCACTGATTTTTTAGCCTGAATGGATTCCAACTTATGTGAAAAATGGTAAGTGTCTTATATCAGTCCTTCAGGTAGTGCTCAGATTGGTTAAAACAGATCAAGATAATTTTTTGAGAATAATGTGTTCTCAAGACCAGGGTCCATACTGAGACAAGGGTTCACACTGGACAAGGGTTCACACTGTTCTCTTTAAGTCCACCATTGAACTGGGAGAAGGGGTGGGACAATGGCAAATGAAAATGCCACAAATATTTGCTATCTTTTTCTAACTCTGTATTTAGAAATAATTCCAAACTTATGGCATATCTGCAAAAATAATACAAAACCCATACAGAGAACTTTAACATACTCTCCAAGCAGACACCCCTCAGATCCACAAACTTTTAACATTTCACCACAGTTGTGGTATGTGGCTGTTTGACGCTTTTAGTGGATTCCAGAAAAGATCATGTTCTTGAAACTATTCCATTCCTCTTTGTGTGGGACCATTTGATTAAGTTGGATTGAGTTGGGGAGAGAGATTTTTTGTTAGATTGCTTCAGTGAAGCATGACACTTTTATAAAGGGGTCCTTTATAAAAACAATGACATACAGAAAAAAGTCATAGAGACAAAGAAACCCAGACAGGCTAAGAGAAAGGTCCCATATGCTGGAAGCTGGAATCAGTGGAGCACAGAAGCATGGAAAAAGGCACTTGAGAGGTTGAAAGAGAGATCTGAAGGATAGGGGAGAGATGAATCAGAAGCCTGATTGTCCATAGCTGAGTTCAGGGAGAGAGAGAGATTTGTTTGATGCCTTGATTTGGGAAAAGGTAATATTATGCCTTGCCATGTGTCTGATTATCCACAGCCAATCTTTACTGAGATAGCATCTCTGATGATGCCTTGGTTTGGACATTTTCACAGTCTCAGAACTGTAAGAATTTATTAATCTAATAAGTTCTCATTATATAAATTCCTTCCTTCCTTCCTTGTTTCCTTTCTTCCATATATCAATATCAATTTAAACTAAACTAATCTATTTATTATCTAAACATTTGTAGTTAGGTTGTATAAATTTTGTTCTTAGAACACTTAATACTTCAATGAACATTTCAAGAGAACAAAGATATCCTCTTATGTATCCACCTTAAGTCCAGTTGTCAATTTCAAACATTTAACATTGATAAAAAACTTACATTCAGTGGCAGAAAATTTTTGGGTGGCTCCTCGGTGGGTGGCAGTGGAGACCATTGTGGATCCTCCTGGCCTTATTAATATTTGGGCCAGGCTTGGGGAGGATAGCACCCTATAGCCCAGCCTTGCTGGGGTAGAGGTGGGAGGGGATGGGGTGGGGTCCAGCCATGTCAGAAGTTAACAGGGTTTTATTGCAGAGCTGGCGTGCCAGTTTTAGGAGATGTGCCGACTTTGATTCTAGGGGCCAGCTGGTGGAGGTGAAAGAGGAGTATCATATATTAGCAAGATATCTACATAAAGAGGCCCAAGCTCAGCACAATAATTCCAAATTCACATAAGAACAAAAGAAAACAAGAGGCAAAATTGCAATACGCTTAGAATTGCAAAGAGCAGCCTTACAGTCTACACAGTCCCAAGAAGAATTTAAAGTGGAGGATTTGAAGAACCTAGAATCAATCTTAAAGAATATTCTTACTTATAATGAAGAGTTCCAATTTGATGTTCTGCCTGTCCCATTAAGAAGAATGTAACACCTGGTGAAGAAGAAGAGAATTTGGAATTTGAAGAAGATGAAGAGGATGGAGGTGCTGGAGCTAAGTCTCTTGATTCCTTTCCTGCAAGAGTTCCTTGTACTTTATTACCAATGTTACCATCCGAACCAGGAATGACATTGCTCATGATCAGAATTGAGAAGATTAGTCTGAAAGATGCTGGGCAGTGCATGGATCACTATATTACTGTTAGTGTAAAGGATCTGAATGGCATAGATTTAACTCTTTTGCAAGATATTCCTGTGGCTTCAAGAAAAGAAGATGCATATGTTAATTTTAATATGGACTTTGAGCTCAGAAGCATGTTGAAAAATGGCCCAAAGGTGTAGCTATCTTATTTGAATCCAAACACTACAAGCCTAAGAAAAGGTTTACTAGCACCAAGTGTTTTGCTTTCATGGAAATGGATGAAATTAAACCTCAGACAATTGTAATAGAACTATACAAGAAACTCACTGACTTTAAAAGAAATAAATTGCAATTATTGACCAAGAAACCACTTTATCTTCACTGATGTCAAACTTTGCATAAGGAATGATCCTGACTTCAAAGTCCTGGAACTTCTGTGAAATTTACCACTTAGTAGAATCCATCTAGCTATGTGTAGCATCTTCAATTTTCCACAAGCAGGAAGTAGGCTGTACCCATGCTTTAGGCCAGAGTAAGTCTGATACACAGCTATTCCACAGAATTTTAAGGCCAGCACATCACTGACATATAAGACTCCTTTAGATATGGGCTTAATATAGATTTTGAGACATACTTTTACTTTTCTATTAATTGTGAAATTAATAGTCTATTTTTAAATTTAGCACTCTACATACCCTGCCTCCTGGAACAACATTTTTGTGTCTTTAGAGTCAATACAGCAATAAGAATGCTAGAGTTTCCACATCTGATCATTTCTGTTCTCATATGCTTTTTTGGTTTTTGAGGTAACTTCAAACTTTAGGTGGATGTGTGTGAGATATGAAACTGCTTTGAGAAGAATTCATTAGAACAGTTATGCTGCCTGCCTGCCTGCCTAAGAAGGTCAGTCTGGAAATGTATAAGCTGCTCCTCAGAGTTGGCTTATGTCATCTTGATCTGAGTGTTCCTGATTAGAAATTGTTTGCCTTGGCCACATCAGCAGCCCCGGTGGGAGTGTTCCCCTAATTACAGCTATGATTTTTCCAAATGGCCAAGTCACTTTTTGAAAAGTGGGCATATTTTTAGTCATAGCTGGTCTTCTATATCACATTGTTATTCTTCCCAATAATGATTCTAAGGTTAATGTTGGAATCATCTTAGAATAATTACAAATTTTATGAGTATTTAGCTATTATAAAGTAGCTGGTAGAAGGTTTTATAATGTCTGCTACATCATGTATCCTAAAATTGAGTCAGATACTAACTAGATCCTGCAGGAGTAACTGCTGTTTTCTGACAACTGATTGTGAAACCTTAAAACCTGCATACCTCTCCCTGTAGAGATGAGTATGCATGTCTGGAAAGATCATTCTATTTTCTTTTCTGATATAAGTAGATAGGATTGCCATTTATTTCCTATTTAGATACATTGACATTCATCCATATGAAAATATGCAGGTCATTAGCTTAATTAGGCTATTTACATTACTTTTGACTGAATAATGGGACATAAAACTTTCATAGTATACATAAGGAGGATATTTGATACACAGACCTTTGAATCATAGTGGGCTTTCTGTGGGTTAGATGTAGAACCCACATATTTTAATATTCACTCTTTTAAATGAACAATGCTAGCATGAGGGGAATGCAGTGTCAGTACTGGCCTATTTTTAAACTAGTGTCACCCTTGTCATATTCAGTATGTTTGCTTTCTAAATTAAGTAACCACAGTAAGTTGTTTTGACTTCAAGTGAACTAGTGTTTTCTGTCAGTTGTCTATTATGTCAATTTAATTTACTAGATAGATGCTAATAAAATTTATATAAGCCTGAAAGAATTCTCAACCAAAAACAAAAACAAAAACAAAAAAACAAGCAAGCAACTAAAAATGCTTACATTAAATATTCCAGTTGTTTTTATATGTCCCAATAGTGTCACTTTTGGCCATTACCTTTCCATTACTAGGTGTATTGAAAAATCATGGATTGTATGTAATTGTCATTGTCATTTTAGTCTCTCTCTTTTTGAATGGTGGAAATATATAAACAACATAAACGTTGCCATCTCAATTACTCTCAAGCATACAATTCAGTGGGATTAATCATATTCACAATGTTACACTAACATCACCATCTATTAACAGAACTTTCACATCACCCCAACAAAAACTTTCAACCCATTACACATTAACTCCCCTTACCAGCTCTACCTCAACGTTGGTAAACTTTACTCTATTTTATATCACTTTGTCTTTTTGTGCCTCTTATTTCACTGAATATGATATCTTCAAGTTTCAGCTGTGTTTAGCATTCATCAGAAATTCATTCTTTTCATGACTGAATAATATTCCAAGGTATATATAAAACACATTTTGTTAACTATGCATCCATTGGTGGCCATTTTACTGGCTTCCGTCTTTTGGCTATTGTCGATAATGCTGCTATGAACAGTGGTGTACAGATGATCACTTGAATTCCTACTTTCAATTCTTCAGTGTATTTACCTAAAATTGGGATTGCCTGGTCAAAGGTTTAACTTTTTGAGGAACTGTTCAACTGTCTTGTACAGTGACTGAACCATTTTACATTCTACTTAGCAAATGTACTAAGGTTCCTATTTCTCTGCATCTTCACTAGCAATTGTTATTTTCTGTTTGCCTATTTTTTTAATACAAGTCATTATAATGGGTAAGAGATGGTACCTCACTGTGTTTTTTATTTGCATTTCCCTAATGGCTAATGATTTTGAGCATCTTTTCATGTGTTTATTGGCATTTGTGTATCTTCTTTGGTGTAATGTCTATTTAAGCCTCTTGTCCATTTATTAAATTGGTTTGTCTTTTTGTTGTTGAGATATAGGGTTTTTAAAAAATATATTCTGGATATTAAACCATTATAAGATATGTGGTTTCCAAATATTTGTTCCCATTTTGGTGATTATCTTTTCGCTTTCTTAATAATGTCCTTTGATACATACAACAGTTTTTAATTCCTGGTTTGATGAAATCCAATTTATCGATTTTTTTTTTTGTTGCTCATGCTTATTGTATTCCATTGCCTATTATAAGGTCTTGAAGATATTTCCCTATGTTTTCCTCTAAGAGTTTTGTAGTTGTAGATCTACATTTTGAGTTAATTTTGATACATTTTGAGTTAATTTTTGTATAGCTATGAGGTCTAGGTCTATTTTTATTCTTTTGCATGTGGATATCCAGTATTCATTGCACCATTTGTTGAAGAGGCTTTTCTTTCTCCATTCAGTGGATTTGGCATCTTTGTAAAAAACTAGTTTGCCATATATTTTTAGACTTATTTCGGTGCTCTCAATTCTATCCCATATGATTGCTTTGGGTAATATTGACTTCATAATGGTAAGAAATCTTTCAGTGTATGAACATGGTATAGCATTCCATTTACTTAGATTTTCTTTAATTTCTTTCAGTAATGCTATTTTCTGGAACAAGCCTTTTATATCCTTGGTTAAATTTCTTCCTAGATATTTTATTCTTTTTGTTGCTCTTGTAAATGAAATTGTTGGCTTGATTTCCTTTTTACAGTGTTCAACGATGCTGTATAGAAACACCACTGATTTTTGAGAATTGATCTAACTTGCTACTTTGCCGAGCTTATTTATTAGCTGTAAGAGCTTTCTTGTGGATTTTTTGGGTTTTTCTATATAGAAGTCCAAGTCATGTATGAATTGGAGTACTTTTAGTTCTACCTTTCCAATATGTATGCTTTCATTACTTTTAGGTCCTTCATTCTTAAGGATAGCATTTCCAGTACACTGTTTTATAGCAGTGGTTACCATGGGCATCCTTGTCTTGTTCCTGATTTTAAGGGAAAAACTTTGGTTTTTCTTTGTTGAGTATGATGTTAATTGTGAGGCTTTCATATATACACTTAATCATGTTCAGAAAGTTCCCTTCAATTGATATTTTTTCTGAGTTTTTATCAGCACATGGTGCTAAATCTTTCAAATATCTTTCCAGTGTTCAGTAAGATCAACATATTTTTCATTTCATTCTATTAATATATTATTATATTGATTGTTTTTCTATGTTAATCTATCATTGCATTCATGGGATAAGTCTCACTTTATCCATGGTGTATGACTTTTTTGGATGTGGAATTGGATTCAGTTTGCAAGTATTTTGTTGAGGATTTTTGTATCTATATTCATGAGGAATATTGATGTGTAATTTTCTTTCTTTGTGATATTGTAATCTTGCTTTGTTAGTAGGGAGATTTTGGACTCATAAAATTACTTATGAAGTGGTCCCTCATCTTCAAGTTTTTGGAAGGAATTGAGCAGGAATGGTATTAATTTCTTGGTTAGATTTGTAACTTAAATTCATTTAAAAATCTTTCTGGTATGTTGTCTGGGAAATGGATCCAATACATCTTTTCCCATATTGCTGTAGAGTTATTCTATCATTACAAAAGGTCTTTTCTTTCCCACTGGTTTGAGATACTGCAATTATCATATACTAATTTTCTTATGTGTTTTTAACCTATTTATGGGTTTTATATTTTCTTTTTCTCTGGATTAAAAATATTTTTACCACTTCTATTATCTGACACTCCTCATGTATTAATTCAAACCACACTTTGACAAACTACATTTCTCTTTACTTAGAATATTTAATCTTCATTTAGTCAGGGTCAGTGATTCTCACTGGAGAGAGTAGATATTTATCAGAAACAGTTGTCAGGCTGTTTTTCAACATATACTTCTCTTTAGGTCTATCCTGAAATTTGGCATGCCTCACTAGGATAGGGTATAGCATGAGTACAAAAGTACACACTTACACATAAATATACAAAATTCCATTTTCAACTATAATACCCCAAATGAGAAACTCTTAATGATAGGAATGTATCATATTTCTCAAATACATTGAGATAAAAAGGAAAAATGCAGAACTTTTGAGTTTGTTGATATATTTGATTTACATATCATCATCATCAGTAGACCTAATATTTTTGAGAGGTAGAAATATGTCACAAAATGTGCTTTGTGATTTATATCTATTACCTCATTCCCCACAGTAATCATATACACGCGGTATTATTATCTCCCTTGTAAAGATGTGGAAACTGAAGCTTGAAAAAGTTAAATAATGTGCTCAAAATCATGACTAGTAAGGAAAATGTTGAATTGACCCCTGAATCTTTCTGACTTCAAAGACTGTGCTCCTAAAATCTAACTATGGAAAATCACATGTATGAAACCAAACGATTCATTTTGGGCCAACACATTAGGGTACCTGGATCCCAATAAATACATTTACTGCTTATGAGCATTTGCTGTATATCACAAGATGTCAAATGCCCACAAGGGAAGTTTAAAGTTGACATTCTCCCTCTTCCTGTCACTCTTATAATACACTTATGGATTTTGGTTTCATATAGTGATAGGAGGTGAAGTATAGTTAAATTTTACAATGGAAGGAGTTTTTTTTTTTAACTGCTTAAGAGTTGACATCTATATATCCTTACCCCTAAGCAAAATTTTGAGCTAGACAGAAAAGATTTGCTTAATTGAAATTTTTAGACTCAATGAGCCATGCAAAATATTTTAAAATTTTGTAATCCAGGCTGGTTTACCCTTCTTTCTAATTTCCTCAGGACTATCAAGTAAGGCAGGGGTGCATAGAATGTATCTATGCCTTTCATTGTGCTGAGAATTAGATGAGGTATATTTTGAAAGCACAATATTAACTTTGCATTTATATGCAAAAATATAAAGTACAGGTTTTTTGAGAATAAATTGAAGCAGTGTATATGAAAATTCCTTGAAAATTCCTAGGTGATATGGATATGAAAGGTACAATTTTTGTGAGTTTAAGTAATTTACCAACCCTATGTATTTATCTCAGAATAGTCTTGCAGTTATAGAAGATCTAAAATTTTACTCTAGAATTGACATTCCTTTTTCTCAGCCGTCTCATTGCAGCTTTCATGTCTTTGTTCCGCAATGTGTATATAATTGGATTCAAAAGAGGGGTGACCACAGAATAAAATACAGCAAGGAATTTATCTAATGACTTGATGGGGAATGGCCAGGCATAAATGAAGATACATGGTCCAAAGAACAAAAGAACTACTGTGATGTGAGCAGTCAAAGTTGACAAAGCCTTGGATGATGTATCTGAAGGGCGATGTTGGATGGTCACTAGAATGATAGTGTAGGAGGTGATTAGGAGCACAAAAGAACACACAGTAAGCACACCACTGTTAGCAATGACCATGATATCCAACCTGTAGGTGTCTGTGCAGGCAAGTTTGATGACCCTGGGTAGGTCACAATAAAAGCTGTCCACCTCATTTGGGCCACAGAAGGGTAAGTTCATTGCAAAGGCCAACTGGCTCACTGAATGGAAGAAACCAATTCCCCATGAAGCAGCTACAATACCAACACATACACTGCCATGCATAATTGTGGTGTAGCGAAGGGGTTTACAGATTGCTATGTATCTGTCAAAGGCCATGGCTATGAGAATCACCAACTCACCTCCACCAAAAAGGTGAAGGAGAAATATCTGAGCAAGGCAGCCTTTGAAAGAGATGACTTTGTTCTTCCTGAAGAAGTCAGCTATCATTTTGGGGGCTGTGACTGAAGACAGACACAGATCAATAAGTGAGAGGTTGGCAAGCAGGAAGTACATGGGGGAATGAAGATGTGAGTCAGAAGTCACAGTTATAACAATAAGAAGGTTCCCAAACACAATCCCTACATAGAATACAAAAAAGAACACAAATAATAAAATCTGGAGTTCCTGAGAATTGGAGAGTCCCAGAAAAATGAACTCAGTCACCATGGAGTGATTTTTTTCACTTATTGACTTATTCCACAAAGTAGCTTCTGCAGTTACCTTGGAAAGGAGAATGAAAAGGAAGTCAGAATTTTTAGGTTTAAATTCAAAGTCTCATTTTGTATCATTCTGTTCATGCTTACAATGATTTTCTGTGGTTTATTACAAAAAGCCTTTCAAAATGCACACAATCTAAACTCACTATTTTATCCAACAGTGCTATACTGCCTATGCCTTATAGTCCTTATTCACATCTCTTTGGTGTCCCTACTCATGCTAGGCTTATTCTTAAAAACGTATTTGCTTAGGCTGCCATTTCTGGCAGTTTAAGTCTTTATCATCAATCTACATGTATCACCTTTCTCTCTGAACTCCAAAACATTTTATATTCTATAGTACTTAAATTAGCTCTTAAATGTACAAAAAATATATTATCTTCTATAAGTTTTTTTCCTACCAAATACAGAGGTTATTCAAGTACCAGATGTCATATTTACAAAAGGTTCTTATGACACGCATTTTTGAAAAATGATTTTCAGTGGTGTAGAATCACAATGATTTTGTCTATGGCTGTTGGGAACTTCCTCTCCATCAAACTAAAATAAATACTCATTTACAGTTTCACTCCCTGAAACAACATAGCGCATGAGTTTTCTGTGCAGTCTGTGAAACTTGTACACTTTATTTAACCTCTTTCAGCCTTATTTTTCCTCTTAAAAATATGGATAATAGTTATTTATACTTTTAATAGTTATTGTTAATTTCAAATGAGGTACTGAATGCAAAATGTTTTGCAGTTTTTCATTACTAAGTGTTCAAGAGCTTTAGCTAATTGTTAGTAGTGAGATTTAACATCTTCTGATTTATAGAGAAAACATGGTTCCCCAATAATCATTTTAACATTTTACTTATATGCTAGAAATTATAATCAAAATGAAGTGATTGAATTTGAGTTTCCTGTATTCCTCTATTTTTCTGCCTTTAAAATGCATTCATTAGATCAAGAATTCTCATAATATCCACTATTTTAACACTCCATTGGGGGTGGCAGAGATATGCAACTTCAAAATAATTTTCTGTCAGAAGCTTTGATGGAAACACGAAATCTAAGGCACAGATCTAGAGATTTAACCTTAGGGAGTGTTGAAGTGTGTGAGGATTCTAAAAGAGAAGCTAGGAGTTATAATGCTTTATGTAAAGGATGGGATTTATAACTAGTATTTGGTAATATTAAAGTATTGAGGGCCAAAAATTAAGCCAAAATAAAATGAAAGATGAAAATTAGAAATAACAAGAAGAAATAAAGTAACAGAAAATTAATATTTAAAAAGTGAGAAAGAAAATAAAGGAGTAGAGGAAATCAGAGTTGAGGGAAATGCAAAAAAGCTTGCATGGGAGAAAGTGTGAAGGTGTTTAATTGCAGATAAAATTGGAAAGGATTCTAGAATGACCTACTAAGGGATTAATGTTTGCTTATGAAGTCAATGTGGAATTATTGAAAATTTATGAGCATTTTAAATAAATTAACTCTGGTCTCATAGTAAATTGGAATAGGAAGAGACTGGAAGTAAGGCCAAGTAATTGTTTTAAGCATAACAAGAGGAAACAACTATGGTTTATGCTTGTGTGAGGAAATAAAGGGTAAAGGGGAGATTTGTGAAAGTCCATCAAACATGGTTAACATGTTTACTTGTGTGCTAGGTGGCCTGGATCTACCACCGCACTGGATGACCTTGGGCAAGTTACCCAACTGTTCTCAATCTTACTGCCACATCTGGAAAAAAGAGTAATAGTAGCACTGCTTAATAGGAGCTTTTTGAGGGTTGAAGGTGACCACATATATAAAGTTTCTAGCACATGGAAAGTGGTAATATAAAATAGCTATTATTAAGGTGGCAATAGGAAAATTGTCAACAGGATGTAGGAGATGAAAAAAGGTAATTCCAATGTTTTTATTCTGAGTAATTAGGGGAATTGTGTTGACTTTACCTCTGATAATAATGATAAAAATCACTAGTATAGCAATACATAATACACAAATCACTTTTAAGAAGAGGAATTTATTTGGAAGGAGGTAGAGGATTATGAGAGTTCTCTAGACATATACAAGTATTTTGGGGCTTCCTTGTAAGCTGCTATCTTCTTTGTGAGAGCTTGAAAAGTGCCTGTTGGGCATGGGTTGAAAAATCCATTTCAGTTTTGTATAGCGGAGAGAAAATAAGACTACTTTTTCAAGAAGTTTTGCAGTGAAGTGAAGTAGAAATAGAATGGTATTCTGAATGGAAATCATGGCCACAAGAATACTTATAGGATGAAGTGTAGGAGTTAATGGGCAAATAAGATATAAAAGTGAGAAGTGTAAATTGATGAGATAAAGTTCCTGAGGATACGTGAAGGGATAAAGGGTTACAGTTGCTAAATTTCTTGAAAGAACAGTATTATTTTTTTTTCTCTACTTTACTCACAGTTACCTGCCTTTGGAGAGTGCATTTTTCTCCTTATTATCCTGACTCTTATTCTTTTGCCCTACACATTCAAGCTCCACATTATTGTTTGCAAAGTTCTATAAAAATTTAGTGGTTCCAAATTAATAAATTAACAGAAAGAAGTCTGATAGTAAAACAAGTCATGGATAGTCATTTAAGTTCCTTGCAGCTGAGCACAGTAATAAATATAATCATATTAATCACTGATAATAAAGAGGATAGGACTCCTTTTGTAAGATAATTTCTGACATGATTGATTGGATGGGATGTTTTTTAGAGTTAAAGTATGCAATTTAGAGTTCACTTTAAAGATTTGCTTGTGTGAAACCATTTCATTTCACTGAGAAAAGACAAACTTGACTGCCATGTCACCACAGGCAATATACCAAGGGTGATTGTTTTACCAAGCCTTCTGACCTGCTGCAAGAAAGAATTTCTAACATGGCACAAAATAAGAATTCAAGAAGGATATTCCTCAGAAAAGTGAATTTATTTCTTCCATTGTAGGAGTTCTTCAGAATCATATATACACTGGTTATAACAATTTTGGAGAGCCAGTTACAAGTGAAAAAGAAAATCCATCCCCATCTACTAGATTAATCTTGAAATTCAGCCAATAGGATGTTATCTTTTTATAGTAAACATTTTTTATCCCTATTTAAGGAAAAACACCTTAAGTCTTTATACATTTCCCTGAGATGGAAGTCTGGAGACTTGGGTTCTACCACAAATTCAGTGTGTGATTTTGGGCATGTCATTCAAAATCTTTGGGCCTCAGTTTTCCTGTATCTAAAATCAGTTCATTGGCTCAAAAGCTCTCAAAATCCCCACAACTACATGATTAGCATCTTTATGTGAAAGAAATGTCCAAAACTAGGTTTCACTAGGGTTTCAGAATTGAAGGAAAGGATTGGGCAAGAGAACAATAGATTTAGGGGGAAATGTGGAAAAGACCCCACAAATGGAAAGAAAGAATAGATTAGCCCAGAAGATTCAGGAGAATGTTTTGACAGTTGTTGCCAGTGTAGCATAACCAGGGTTACCTTTGCTAACATTATTCTAAGTAAACCTCTTCTAAGTAAACCGCCTTCACAGGTCCTTCCATTTTTAACTTAAAATAAACATGCAGATGAATTCTGCAAATGTATTCCTAGTAATAGAAGCATCTCAGTGTCAACAAAATGCTACAATTTGGTTTACTCAGGTCATATATTTCAGTTTCATCATTCCACCTACCTCTTTCATAACTGGAAGAGGCTACAGCAGTTTTCAGAACAAATAAGAATGCAGATGTCCCTGTTAATTGCACTCTCTATTGAAGCAAAATTTTCCAAGAGAATAAAATCTATATGAACTTGCTTCACTAGTAAACCACTTGGACGGTATGAGCCCTTTAGGAAAATGATTGGAGACAGCTGAAGAGATCTGGGAATAGTTGGCCCAAGCTTTGGGCACTGAGCTTAACTTTTATAGTCTCACAAGTTTTCCCTTGGTCATTAGATGAAACACAAAATCTTGAATTAAGGGCTATTGCTGCAATTTATTGTCCCATTTAGACAGGTTTATTCCCTCACTGAGTCTAAAGGTGAATTTTGAAGAATTATATTAAAATAATTAAAAAAGATAAAATCTGAAAATTAAATTCCAGGTGAGTACTTAGCAAGGCATTAAATAATAATGCTGTAGATCTTATGAAAAGCTTAAAATATTGGTAACCAACTTGTGGATAAAATATAGGAAAAATATCTTCATCAATAAGAAAAACTCAGCTCTTATCATTTATCATTTCATTAAGCAGCTTTTATAACCATGTAGTAGTTAAAACTAAGATGATTCACTGAAATTAATATTCCTTAATCAATCACAGAACTAGATCCAATGGACCCCCAACCCTTCCAGGGTTTATGTGAAAGATAAACCATCTTTATCCCAAGCACTCTAAATTAAGCTCAGTCACATTAAACAAATAATTGAAATCTGAATGGGGTATCCTTCTCTAGGAAATAAGTCCTTTCAAATGCTTTTCAAATTGTACATTATTTGTTTAGGTTGAATTAGTCATTTCCTTAATGTCTTGTTGAGAAAAGCTTCAAGAAAGGAAGACTACAAAGGCAACAGAATTTTACTGTTGAAAAAAGTGGAACATAATCAAAATTTGCAAATTGCAAAGTACTAGAGTTTACTTCAAAAATATTGTACAAAATAAATTGGGTTGGAAATATTAAGACTTGTAACATAGTGCTGATCTTCTTGTTTAACACTCAAAATGAGAATTGATTTTTTCTTGGTTTTAATGTCTGCTAGTTTATATAAACCCATATTTTATTCATTGAATTCATGTAATTTCTATAAGACATATTTATTGATTTCCAGAGATGCTAATATAGTCATTTCTTGTGAAATACAATTTAGGTTAGTAGATTAAATAGAAATATATACTTTATTTTTTATGATTAGCAAGAATTGTTTGCAATGCCATATGCAAATTAAATTCTTAGATTCAATGTCTCCATTTCTGCAGACTGCTCAGCCTTTTAAAGGTCATAATGAAAATGTAAATATTCCAGTGTTCAAGGTGACCATGGTGTTCTTGATTGTCCTTGGAATTCAACTTGTGCTCTTATGAATGAAATTCATGATGTCTTCTCTCTAGAACTTACAACCTGTTATTTACTTGGTCCATTGAATCATAAAGAAGGAAAGACTCTGAAGTGACCAAAAAAATCATAATAATAAAGAAGTAATCAAATTACAGTCACTGAAAATAATGTTGCCAGATGTTAACAATTTATTAACAAAACTTCTATCTTAATTGATAGTAGACTATTTACAAAATAATAGCATCTCAAATATGAGATCAATGTACTATGACCAAAGCTATTGCTTTAAATGTTTTCAGTGTTCAAATACATGACCTAATCAGGCAAGTTAAGAAGTAGAAAAATATGCACAAAATAAATTCAAGGTATTCAAATGAAAGAAAAAACAAAGATAATAGCAGAAATAAATGAATATATAATTATATAAAGTTGGAAGATTTCATAAAAACTTAATAAACAGTGTTTTTAAAAAATGAAAAGATGGGGAAATTTAAGAAATGAAATCAAGAAAAAGAAAAAGAGTTAGAAGTGAGAAGAGAAATACTCAGTAACAGTTTAGACATCTCTGAAGTCTAGAGCTTACATGGGATTAAAAATTATCTACCCAAATGAACACATAAATCTTGATTGAATTTGAAATGCTATTGAGAGATGAAAAGAATATCATCACACTCTAATCAAACCAACTAATAAAAAAGTCCAGGACCTAATATATAATCAGACAAATGATAAGAAGAGACTATTTATACAAGCAAACAAAAAGTGCATGTATGACATTAGAAATGGAAGAAACAACATAAAATGTGATGCAATCATTTTCCTATTAAATTAGAAAAATGTTAAAATTTATCAAAACTGGCACAGTTGTAGTGAAATAGGCACTTTCATAAACTGAAGGAGGGTATAACTGATTGGAACATTAAAGAAAACAAGTCATTCACCAAGAATCTTGAATCTATAATTTTTGACAGAATAATACTGGTTGAATTCTATTTTTTTTTTAAGATTTATTTATTTTATTACATATCTCCCCTTCCCCCTGCTGCAGCGATGCACCGAGAGTGGTCACTGCGCAGGCGCGGCTTTCCCCGCTTGTGGGCGGTCTCTGCGTCTGTTCATGGCTGGCTTTCAGTTCGCGGGTGGCTGGCTGCGCTCCATCCGCGGGCGACCTGCCCTGCCCATGGCGGCTCTTGCCATGTCCGTGGCAGCTTCTTGCCCTGCTCACGGCGGCTCCGGCCCGCCCATGGCGTTTTTGCCATTCTCAAGGCGGTCTGCCCGCTAGGAGAGGTCCCCGGGAATTGAACCCGGGGCCTCCCATGTGGTATGCCGGCACCCTATCCACTGGGCTATCGAGCCGGCCCCTGAATTCTATTTATACATAAATTTAGAACACAAGATGTTCATCATACCTTCACTTATAGTGGCAAAACTTGAAACAATAAATATAAGATATTAGGTTTAAGTGTATTATAATATATGTACATGATGGAATTTAATATAATCATTAAAGTAAACTTGTATGAAAGAGTTTACAATAGCAATAGGAGATTTTCCATTATAATATTAAGTGCTATCAAAGGAAACAAATTGTACAGTTCCAAATTTTAAAGGAGAGTCATTGATTTTCCTAGAGCTTTTTTTAACTCCCCCTAGATTTTTGACAAAAATCAAGTTGCACGGAGGGAAGGAATGGATGATTTAAAAAGAATGTTTGAGAACCAAGACTGACATGATTATTAGAAGACAAAGCAACTGAGGAAATAAGGGATTCTAATACTTCTCTTATCCGATCAACCATTTTCATAAACTGTCAAATTGGTTCATAAATGAGATTATCATGGGAGTGTTATAGCTAGATAAGTAAAGAGTTTTGATCAAACTTCTTGGACTCTGTATAAATTATAATGAAATTGAATCATCTTTGGACATTCCATCCAGGGATCTGACAAAATGTCTCCCTTGCTTCACTTTGACTAGTCTTGGCCACTTTGAGTGAACTCTGATAATTATGAAATAGTTACAAGGGGATGTATATTCTGTAGATCTCATCTAATTCAGAGCGAGAATGTTTGGTCATGTTGCAGTGGGAAGTATTAAGAGAGATGCAATAAATGGTCAAAGAAATAGAGGGAATAGGATGCAATGGGATAAGAAGAGATAATACCTTCAGATGAATATAGTGCTTGGAGACAAATACATTTGATTTCTTTCTGTTTTCCACAACATACAATTATTTTTGTTGTCTTGCAATAAATTTCTGTATTGTTCCCTACTCACTTCTGTGAAATGCTCTTTCTAGTATTTTCTCAGTCAATTAGATACTTTATTTTCACTATTTTTTTCCTATTTTCAATACATTCATATTCTTATCAGAAAATTTCTCACTCATATTTAAATCATGCTGGTCACAGGAGCATAGGGACAAAGGATTTTAGGAAAGGAATTAACTCTGGGAGGGGAAGCAGTGTAAAATTAACAGGATCATCCATGACCTAGGCAAAGTTTCATGGCAATATTCTCTCCTTTGCAGAGAAGAAGGTATTTTAGTGATTTCCTATGATCACCATTAAATTCAATGTCTTTGAAGATAAAACTTAAAAATAAAGAATCATGTTGAAAACTTAAGAAAAAATGTTTTCCCCCTTTTAAACAGAGACAAAACATATAAATCAAGCACTCCAGGACTCTCATCAAGAAAATGGGTGTTCTATGAATGCATTTAAATTCTCAATTACTGTGACAGATTTGGAAATTCCTCTTACTATTAACTTAGTTCTGCTGAAATGGTGTGTTTTAGTTTGCTAAAAGCTAACAAAAGTTTGCCTTAGAGTGTGAAATGATTAAGTTTTTTAAAGAGGAAAATCCCACATTATGTGAATTATTAACTCAAAGACTCAAGATACCATTCATAAAGGAAGAGGAGGACAACAGGAGAATAAAAGAGAGACAGGGGAATGAACAAGAGAGATTCCTAAACAACAAGAGACACGGGGGTAAAACAATGACCAAAAGAGTCATGGGAGAAGTTTGTACATCTTTGCTCAGGTTGCTTTTCACAGTTTAAACCTACACAAATGGATGCATTATGAACACTGGAGAGTATGAGCTTTGGCTGGGTTTTCATATAGTTTTACATATATTTTGACAGAAAGGATGGGAAAGTAATAGTAGAGCTGGAAGAAAAATAGTTGTGAAAATGAAGAAGAATTAAGGCTTCAAGCACATGAATGAATGGATGTGGCAGTAAGGTGGGGGTGCAATAGAGTGGGTGGTTGGAGATCACTGGTATGGTCCAGCTAATTGACAGTTAAGTCACCACCTAAAAAGTTAGGAATAACTGATCAAAACCAAACCTATCACCACAGGCAATATTTTTACTTACTTTAATTCCAATTTTTATTCATAAATGTAAAATTAAAGTCTATGAGTGAAGGGACCCTTTCACCCTTGTTCAATGCTGTATTGCCTGCATAAGACAGTGTCTGGCACATAGAAGGAATTTGAGAAATATTTGGTGAATGGATTTTCTAGAGATGGGGACTAAATTGTTCATATAAGAAACAAAACTATGGCCTACATATACATAGAGAAATTGTACTTAATAATACCTTCTCCACAAGCTTGTACTTTCTGGTGACAATCCAGGTATACATAAAAAGTGCATATGTAGATAAATGAAGAATGTCCCACCTGTTCTATTACAAACATTGAGAGTTAAGGTGTATCATTATTCATGAAATCCTGATAACTTGATAAAGCTTGTTGGGAGAAAAAGTCCATGTATTTGGCTCCTCCGACTTCTTGGGAAACACTGATGATTTCATGATGCTCCCAGGAGCTCTTCAGAAAACAAGTCTCCAGTAGATTTGGCCATTTTGCCTATAGGAGGGTTAAAATTTGTCAATCATTCAAGGCATGGGGAAGATAGAGCTGCAAAAGCAAATTGTAGACACATATTTTAAACAAAACAAAGCATTAAGATCAGAATTACAGGTTTGTATAGAAGTGAGAAAGAATTCTGAGATTAACTCATCCATTCACTACATTCTACTGATAAATAATCCAGTGAGGTTAAATGGCTACCTAGTAAGTCCACAGCAATACAGTCAAAAAGACAGAACCAGAAGTCATACCTCTTTTCTTCCAGCCCAATGTTTTTTCTCTATAATACTATATACCTGCTATATTAGTCAGCCAAAGGTTGCTGATGCAAATTACCAGAAATTGGTTGGTATTTATAAAGGGTATTAATTTGGGGTAGAAATCCACAGTTACCAGGCTTTAAAGTGTAAGTTTCTTCTTTCACCGAAGTCCATTGCCACGTGTTGGAGCAAGACAACTGCCGATGCTTGCCAGGGTTCAGGCTTCTTGGGTTCCTTTCTTCCTGGGGCTGCATTTCTCTCCAGGCTTAGCACCTCTGTTTCCTCCACAAGGTCAGCTGTAGATTATGAGGCTCTCTAGGCTTTGTCTCCCTCCACAAGGCCAGCTGTAGAGTATCAGGCGAATGGCTTGTCTCTATCCCAGGGCCTTCTCTCCTTCCTCATGACCAAGCTCTCTTACTTCCCAGGGCTCCAGCTCAAGACTCCAATGTCAAAACTTCTCCAACTCTGTTATTTGCCATGCCTTTTATATTTGATTCCTCACCGACCAAGGGTTGGGGCTCAATGCCCTACTGACATGGCCCAGTTAATGCCCTAATCATAACTTAATCATGTCCAGATTAGCAGACCAGTGTACAAACGTAATCCAATATCTATTTCTGGAATTCATAATTACATCATACTGCCAAACTGCTACACCTGCTTAATAAAAAATGCCATGGGAAAAGTTATAATTATTTATACTTTGATAGAATCACTCTAACCTAATTGGAAATGCCCTCTATTCTCTGAGTTTTCATTTCTTTTAAAATAAAATTTGCCTTCCCCAGCTACTTTCTGTCATTGCACACTGCTCCCAGTTCCCCCCCTTTCATCTAAACAACCTGGCCAGTCTTGGCACAGAACTATTTCAGAATTTGTAACCACCAGCTCTTCTGTGCCATGCTCTGGCTCAGTACCATGATTAAAGCCTGTTTTTAATCTGAAGACAGCCTCACAGCTTAAGCATTGTCTGGAGCCTTCAAATGTGGAGGAAAGTAATAACCAAGGAGAGAGAACCACAGCAGAATACTGGAAATTGAAGTTTATGATTCCCTTCTGGTTTAAAATAGTATCAAGTTTTCAAATAGAGTGGGAATGACTGAGATCAGATATCCACTTTGTACAAAGCAAAATGAAGTTTAAAACAAGTTGGAAAGCATAAAGATCAGAAACACACGAACCTTGAAAAATCTTCACACTACAGAAAGTGATTGAAAATATTAAAAAGGAGTATGTGATATTAATTAATTCCAGTATTCTTCTGTGGTTCCCTCTCCTTGGTTATTACTTTTGTCCACATTTGAAAGCTCCAGACAATTCCATGAAACTTAGAATAGGAGCAAGATGGTGTGAACTTAAAAAACAATATTTCAAGAAGGATAAAATATCTGATATAAATATTTTTGGAGTGGGTAGAAATTGAAAGGGAGATGAGAGGGTTAGAAAGAGGACAGCTACAGTAACTGCCTGTTCAGTCACAAGATGTATATTTTTAAAAGGTGAAATTCAGAGAGTTTATCCTTCTTTTCTGTAAATTATCATCACCCTGCAAGCAAAGCTACATGTAAATTTCTCCCTAATGGGAAAGAAACTATTGACTGCATAGAATGACCCACTGATGTTGCTGAAACACCAATACCCAGCCCACTCTTCATTTCTCTTGGGAGTTGGGTCTTTGAGTCAAACTGGTTTCCCTAAGAGAGAAGTATTAAAAAAAAAACCAACAACAAAAATCAACAACTGGTGATGAAGAATAGGGGAAGTGGAAAGTTTGAAATAATATATTTGTTAATATAAAATAATCACACATAGATTTGGTGAGCTTGGGGTATGAACTGCTTGGAATTGTTAAGAGGGAGTGAAAACACATTCAGGGTGGACAGACATACCCTCATCGGTTGTACCAGGAAAGGAATTTGAAGAAATAAATTCAAGTAAGGACAATGTTTATAATTGTCATGTGACTCAGAATAAACTGATTTTTCTCCTGTTATCAATTAGAACAAATGTTTTCCTGTGAATATTTACATGTGCTCCCAAACTTTAGCTTGCTGTAGTAAAGGTCTCCCTTGAAGGGTTGTGACATTTAGGCTTCCTGAGTAGACTGAGTACAAGTGAAACTTGTATTTCATTGCATCAATTTATTCCAAGATGTTAGGAAAGTGTATTTGAGAAAAAATTTGCACGTACAAATAAAAAAGAAAAGCATGTAGGGAGTTCTCTAGAGCTGTTTATTATTGGGGCACCTTTACCTGAGAAAGAGATAATCATTTGAAAGAACCTGTGATAAACCATTGAAACAAGCCTAGTGCATCTCTCTGGGGGGAACCAGGCTTTATTATTGATGGGTAGATATAGAAAATCTGATTTCCAGGTTATCAAGAGAACTAAAAGTATCAAGGCTCTTTCTTTTTTAGAGATGTATTTAATTTTTCCTTGTTCAGAAATAAGAGGAATTGTTTACTCATGAAAAGCTGCAGCATGAGGAATGTTGATTGATCCTAAATTAATTTTTGAAAATTAATGACATTCTGTGAATTCATAGGAAATAATATAAACTAAAGAATAATGCAGGGAGGATATTAAAAAGTATAAAGGTATGGCCAGTTAAGTGAATCATAGTGTCCATATGATAAGGTAAAATGACATATTTGCTAGGAGAAATTTCTCATGTGGGGCCTTTTTGCAATGCAGTGAACAAGACACAGCTCCTTAAGTCATTATATCACCAACATGCTCCTATCCTGCTTTTTTTCTCCTTGGGAGACTGTTGTTTCAATAGAACAGCATATCATGATGAAGGAGGGAGTATCTAGGCTAGAATAAATTTCTAGGGAGCTGTCCAGCCAGGCACAAAGTGAGCTGTGATTTGAAGACTACCTCTTGGGATGTGGATTATGGGTTTTCTTGGCAGCTGGGAAGGTTCCTGGTCTAGTAGGGGAGCAGAAGTTGTAAACATAGATTTCACCAGATCTGAGAGTATCAGAAAGAGTCTGACCAAACTTTTATAGGCTGCTGCAGATGAGATTGGCTCAAGATTTGAATTTGCCTAAGCCTACAAAATGGAACTCATCAATGGATTTAGCTCTGGGAATTCAGAAGGATAATGGCAGAGACAATTAATAGAGAATAGAAAAGAAAAGAAAAGAAAAGAAGCAACTCTTTAAACATATACCTTTTGGTCAAATGCAAAAAGAAAGTCCAGACACTATCAATAGATAATTCATGTTGTAACTTTTTTTCTTCTTGTTGGGTTTATTTATTTGTTTACTGACAAATATTGATTGAGCACTTTCTATACTGTTATTACTAATGTTATAGGAGTAAACATGATAGATAACAGCCCCTGCACTCATGGAGCTTACAATGTAATGGTGAAGAAATATATTGACTAGGAAATTTTGAGTGTTAATAATATGATAAAAGTGGTAATAGGAAGTACTAATATAATTGACAATGGAAGCAGCTCTTCTAGAATCAGGTTCAGAGAAGACTTCTCTGACAAAATGATGTTGAAACTGAGATCTGAAGAATGAATACATGTTAATTGGCAAAGCCTGGAGGACAAAAGTTTCAGACAGAGTGATTATCAAGTGCAAAGAATCAGAGGTGAAAGAGTTAGAAATTTTCTTTCAGGAAAGAATAAGAAATCCAAATTGATTGTGGCATTGCAGGAAGAAGACATACTATTCTCTGAGATTAGAGAGTGGAATAGGAACCAGGTCTTAGATGGTCTGATCAGTAGTTAGCATTTTAATTTAAGGGCAGTGGCAAGCCTGTAAAGGTCCTTAAGCAAGAGAATCCCATGGTCAGATTTACATTTTATAAAAGCTTTCCTACTGAAGTGTAGATAATGGGAATTAAGACAAGTGTGATTTGAAGAGGGATGACCACGTAGGTGACTTAATTGTCTATTCCAAAAATGGCATGTGAAGCCTTACATAAGGTTAGGTTCTTTGGAGAAGAAAATAGGAGAACAGATTCAAGAGGTATTAGAAGTTAGGATTAATAGTTCTTATTGATTTATTGACTACCAGAGATGAGAGAGAGGGAGGAGATAGTATGACTCCCAGGGTTTTGGCTGAGCAACTGGGTAAATGGTGGTGCCTTTTATTGTGACTGAAAACCCTAAAAGGAGAACAGATTTGAGGAGGAGCTAAATTTTGTATTTTTTAAGTAGGAAGCAACTGTGAGGAATCCAAGTTGTTATGCTGTTGGATTTGTGTATCTAGAGATCAATAAATTAGTATGAGGTTTGAGAGTCCCTAGCATATAGATGGTGATAAAAGCCATGGAAATGGATGATATTAGCTAGGACAGAATATAAGAGATATAAGACAGAAAATAAGAGATGAATGGCAAGAAAACAGAAAGGAACAGAGTTGATTTATTTACACAGAAGCAAGAGATGTTATGGGAAATATTTCTGGAGCATTTTAGAAGAAAATAACAAGGGCATTAGTTTCTTTTATTTAACAGCTTTTGTTTACAGAGCAGTAGAAACAAATACATGAAAAAGTTATGTGAAACTTCAATAAAACTTTTATTTCCAAATGTAGAAATCCTCAATGGAATTGAATCTGTCTCCCCGATTTTAGCTTTACTCTCTTCCAAGACCATTAAACATAGCTGCAAAAGTTCGAAAAGACCTTTTGCCCGACCAGGAAACCATATTCAAAGGAATCAGCCCTCTAAACACACATCTTTAGGTTATTATTTCCCTATGAAAGAACTGTTCTACCTAATCCCTTCTGAGGAGAAAAAAAGGATAATTGAATATTGGAAGGTCTTCAGTTTTAGAATAAAAGTGAAGCATAGAAATGTACAAAAAACTCTGGTCTGTATCTATCTAAAATATCGATATTTTTAAAGAAATTTACTTTCCACCTGAAATCATTCAAAACTAATCTCAAAACTAAAATAATATTATAAACTGACAAAGCTCAAGGTAAAGGCAAATCTTAGCAAAGTAACATATAATTGATTTTCATCTTGTTCTAATTTAAACTGATATTAAAAAAGAAAATTTAAAATATACTTTATTTTTTATTACTTATCTAAACTCACGTTTTATCTAATGGATTCATAGCTCACTATGAGAAATATTTATCCATCTAATGAGCTATTACCAACTGCAGGTAATTACAATTAGCAGGTCCCAGAAAATGGCACATGGGAAATGGTATTTGAATATCAGGTTTACTCCAGGAAATCAGCTCAGTTTTCTATTCTCAACTCTCTTCTCATTGGAAGTAGATGAAATCAACCTATTTTCTGTGGTTGGTAATTTGTGTCCTCTGACATGCTCATTTTCTACAGGTGCACCTTTGTTGTGTTATCTCCATACATAGTTGCTCTTACCAGAGTAATGATGACACCCATGTGACTCTCAATGTTCTTGGTAAGCCAGAAGCATCGTGTGCTCTTGGTCTGCACTATTCATTATGAGATTGCACTGGAACCCATATTCTGTCAGCCCAGTCTTCTCATGGCTACTTTCATGTCTTTGTTCCTTAAGGTATATATGGCAGGATTCAAGACAGGAGTGATAGCAAAGATGATGAATAAATATTTATCCAGTAATGTTGTAGGGAAAGGCCACACATAGAGAAACATGCATGGCTTAAAAAAACAAAATCACAGCAGTGATGTGAGCTGAAAACATGACAAATGCTTTGGATAAGTCCCCCGAAGAATGTTTCCAGACAGTGACCAAAATGAAGATATAGGATATAATTAAAGAAAAGAATGTGGCCATGGATATAAGCCCAATGATTACAAACTCTAGTTTCTAAGTGTCTAGACATGCAAGTTTCATGACCCATGGAAAATCACAGTAAAAACTGTCTACATTGTTAGGGCCACAGAAAGGCAAGTTTATAACAAAAACAAACTGAGAAACAGCATGGAATATCCATATTATCCAGGCAGCAACTATAGAGGAAATACACATTTGGGGGCTCATGATAGTCAGGTAATGGAAAGGCTTACATATTGCAGTGTAATTGTCATATGCCATGGCAATGAGCAGCACCATCTCAGCTCCCCACATGACATGAATAAAAAATATCTGTATCATGCATTTTGGAAAAGAAATGATATTCCATTCAGTGATAAGTTCAAAGACCATTTTTGGGATGGTGTTAGAGGAAAGAACCAGATCAAGAAGAGAGAGGTTGGCCTGTAGAAAGTGCAAATGAGAGTCAATAATAACTGTGAGCACAATGCAGAAGTTTCCCAGTATAATCCCCACAGAGAATACAGTGAAAAACCAAAAGAGGAAAAGGTGAATCTCCCACAACCTTGATAGTCCAATCAATACAAATACAGACACCACTGACTCTATCCATTTACTCTATCCATTGACTCAATCAGTAGTGAAGAAGTTCAAGTATCCTGAAGGCAAAAAGTAAGGAAGAATTTAGAAATAAGGGCACTAAATGCTGATGTGTTGTTTACCCATCAACAATATTGTGGAAAATATGTTGCAAGCAACAAAATGTGAGGTTAGAGAGGAAGATAAATGAATAGGAGGAATGAGATAATTTGAAGAAAGGCAAGAAAAGAAATCACATGGGAATAAGCAGGTAGGGAGGAGGTATTAGGAGGCGAAGAGGCATATATTGGGAAATATTGCCAGGACAGTGTGCTTTTTTGCAAGCTTATTGTAGAGTACCTCTGGCTTCTTCAGTCTTGCCCATATATAATTTAAGAAAATATTTTCCATGTCATATACAGTAGACTAAATTTGGAATGTTCAAACTCAAATTAGCCAGCACATACTCTTAGAGCACATAATCTCTGATCATTCTTTCATTTCACTCCAAAGTAATCTCAGGCATTAATCACACATAGAATAGTGACCAGCTAATGAGGGAAAGAACAGTGAATCTAAGAGGAGCAGTAACATAAAAAGGAAGGCTTGTTCCTCTGATATTTTGCAACAATTATGGCTCCCCCATGCCACTTGTTGGAAAATTAGACTCACTTTGAATCAAATCTCAAAAAAGGGGGCTTGCTAGAGTTTTGGTGCTTTTGAGAGCTCTGTTCTAGGCTTAGTGACTTTGGTAATTCAAACATGAAGCTGAGAAATAATGATATTTTCCCTGAAACAAAATTTTTTAATTGTAAAACACTAATAGCATGTAAAAAACTAGTCTCAGAGGGTCATCAAGATAAAGGTCATGGAAACTGGTTTTCAAATATTTGAGTCTTAGTGATGCTAAAATGTTATTTGTCAGCAAGGAAAGTTACGATCAATAAATTTTTATACAGATTATCTGTTATCATTACATAGAAGGAGAATGTTTGAAAAAGTCTATCTATAACATATTTAGTCAAATAAGATTGACTTAAACACTATATCTAAAGAGAAAAGCTAAAAATGTGTGGTGAAATCAGACTTAACTATAACTCCAAATATTACTATGCTGTGTTTACCATGTTTAAAGAGGGTCCCATCTTTTGCTCATAACACGTCAGGATTTGGTTCTAACACTTATCTAGCTAATTCTAAATCTTTGAGTTCATGTTGAGATCAGTTAGAGAAGAGGCTGTTTTAATAGGGTGAAAGAAAATAAAAGAAATTTAGTGTTTTTGCTTCCTTAGAGAATACTAAAAATCAGAAATTCTCCTGAGGCTCAGTCTCATAAAACTTGGCTGCTATCCCTGCTGGATATTTTGGCTTTAGCACTCTAAGCATGTGAACTCATCTTTTCAAACAGATAATGCAGAAAATGAGAGAATTTGTGTCTCCTGACTTCACAGTGAATAGAAAGTTCCACTCCTTTAAGGGGCCAAGAGCAAATGTAACCATTCTAAGGATGAAACACAAAGAAGCTCAGCCATTCCAACCTAATTCACCGAAGTTCTGTTTACAGATATGCCATATTCATTGATTTTTCTTTTTATCTGTACTAATAACCACCTCAGCTCCCTTGTGAAAAATGACCTTTTCAGAATGATGGACACCACCTCCATCCAGTCATGTACCTTTTGATCATTCTCCCTTAATTCTGGATCCAGGCATTGGCTAATGTTATCAAATGTTCCATGAGCTATGCCAAGCCTAGGAAACTAACTCCATCATTCCTTATATGGGGGTGGGTGATCACTTCCCCTGGTACAATCTTTTATAAGCATGGGTGAGAAAGGAATGGGTAAGACATGGACATATTTTTCTCCCACAATGTAAACATAATTTATCATAGAAATGATGATGAAAGTAGTGAGAAAGACATGATCCTTGAAATAGCAGCTTACCAAAGAGAGACATCATAAATATATTCTTCTAGAAATATCTCCTTCTCCAGACATAGTGAATTTAGTGATTAAAATGGTAAGAATAGTGTCCAAAGGACTGGAATAACAAGAGATAGAAGGAAAGTAATTGAGTGGAAGAGAAAGATAGAAAGTGGAAGGGAAAGGTAAGAAGAGAGAGATTACTGTGGGATTGCTTAACATTAGGGGAATTGTATTGACCTATCTGCTCTGTTCTAGAGTGTGCAGCACCCTAGATAATTTTGACTTCACCTTTATAGTTTAAAAACCTCCAAAATGAAAGTATTTAAGTTTCTTCCCAATCAGCATACAGTTAATTATTAGTACCAGATATTAGTGACACACTGATGCTTCTGAGGTCCCTAATAATCAGACCTTTATTGATTTCTCCCTGGAACAAAGTCTCTAAGTCATATTGTTTTTGCAAGAGAAAAATATCAGATGAGTTATTTGGTGATGAGACACAAGGAAAGAAGAAATGTATAAGAATATCTGTGAATTAACAGAGATAATGTGCTGGTGGGTGGGAAACAAGTTCCATTTAGGACAGGAAATATGGGATCACAGATGTACTTAAATTTCCTGAGTTGAGGGAGAGTAAGAAGTCATCCATAATGGATTCAGATGCCTTCATTCTTGGAGCACAGTTCAGGGTCAGTGAACCTTGTATGGAAATCTTTTTTCCAGAAACAAGCAAGAGACTTTATGCAAGAGGAATATTTCCACAAGCATTCTTGATTCCTTCCCATCTGACTCATTTTATTTATTAACAGTACTTCAGAAATATGATATAACTCTGAAAATGTGTTGTATATTTTAATAAATGATAAAACATGTCATTGTTTAGTTATTTTTTCCTTAAAACAAATTTATTTCTGACTGAGCGGAGAATACGTCAAGACAGTCTCAGTTTCTCCAAGATCAAATCCAGCACCAGGAGCTTGACCAGTGAGTCCTACCATCTCTCTACCAGCAAGCTGATGGCTTAATTCTAGCCCCCTCCTTCCCTTGATCTTGTGGCCTCCTCCTTATTTTCTTCCAGCAATGTCCTGGGACCTCTCTCTGTTCCCCCTGCCCCAAGCACCCCAGATGATAGGAGACCAGAATAAGAGCACCATTACTCATAAAATGAATAGAAGGTAAACAGTAAACAGAATCAGCTTGAAGTAGTTTGAGTAAACATAGAGTCAGAGAGGAAGAATCATTCATTCATTCATCATTCCTCATTCAACATTTATTTACAGATCATCTCTGTGCCAAGCCCTCTTCTTGTTGCTATGAACAAAATCTCTGCTTTTGTGGAACTTATATTTTGGGGAGTGGGGGTGGACAGATAATATGTAACAGCAGTAAAAAATAAGTCATACAGCATTTTAGGTGATAGGTGGTATTGAAAAGATAAATCATACAGATTAATTAAAATACAGTACATCACAATTTACTTTTCTGTATATAACAACCTTCCTCCCTAATGAAATGATGTCAATTAAAATTTAAAAAATACACATGTAAGTAAAGATCTAAAGAAAGCCCACTTATGAAACCCTAACCCCCAAAACATTAACATTTTGTGTATAATTTGTTTCTATTTTCATGTATATTATAAAATGGTACATTGAGTCACTTTTTGTTATCTGAGTATTTTCATTCAGTGACTTATTACAGACTTCTTGCTAACACATACATTTATATAATATAAGACAAATGGTTGTAAATTAAATCACTGCAAACTCTATGAAGGAAAGAACTGTGCCTATTGTTTTCATCATTGTATCCCCAATATGTACCACTGATGTCTGTTAAGTAAATTTGAAATAAAGAAAAAAAAAGTGGCACTTTTTTCAGTTTCCAGTGTTTTAATTACCAGTTACAGGGACATAATCTGTGTTTCGGCCATTTGCCTTGTTTACCTTTTCAAACTGATACCTGTGTTTATTGATTTAAAAGCTTATAATAATCTTCATGTTTAATGAGTATCAATGCCTTGATTAACATGAAGTTCAAATATTCTTCCATGTTGCAATTTGCCTGTCTTAGATTCCAGGATCCTATTACACATACTAAAAAATAAACTGGATTAAACAACCAGAATTTATTGGCTCATGGTTTTGTAGTTAAGAGAAATCCAAAATCTAGGCATCAGCAAGTTGATGCTTCTTCCAAAGACTCTGGCATTCTGCTACTGGCTGCCAGTGATCCTTGGATTCCTTGGATTTCCTGTCACATGGTCCTTTCTCTTCTAGTTCCTACTGACTGTTGTCTTCTGGCTCCTCCTCTTGACTTTCTCTCTGTACAAGGCCTCCTGTAATAGTATTAAGACCCATCATGATTCAGCCACACCTTATGGATCAGTCAGCCAAAGGGGTGTTGATGCAAAGCATGAGAAATCTGTTGGCATTTATAAAGGGTATTTATTTGGGGTAGAAGCTCACAGTTCCAGTTCATAAAGCATAAGTTACTTCCCTCACCAAAGTCTGTTGCCACATGTTGGAGCAAGATACTTGCCAACATCTGTAAGGGTTCAGCCTCCCTCTTCCACTTAAGGGTCTGTGGTCCCAGCTTTGACTATTATCAGATGTAGGCTGGGGTAAGTCTCATCTCTCTCCCAGGACACTTCCTCTCTGGCCTCAGCAGCTCTGTTCTCTCCACAAGATCAGCTGTAGATTATCAGGCTTTCTCTCTTCCCAGGGCCTCTGCCATGTCCATGGAGCCATCTCTATTCCTCTCTGTTTTTCTCCTATGTGTCTATTTCCTGGGATTCCAACATCCAAAATCACTTCCACTAACTTTTCAGCCATGTGGTTTCTTCTGTGTGTCCCCACCCACCAATGGGGCGGGGACTCAAAGTCCTACTGATGTTAAGGCCCAATCAAAACCTTAATCATAATTTAATCAAGTAAAAGTGAAACCTCTGAATCCAGTAATATGCCTAGAGGAACAGACCAGTTCACAAACATAATCCAATATCTATTTTTTCAATTCATAAATAATATCAAACAGCTATACCTTAACCAAAAATAAAATCTTCAAATGTCCTATTTACAATGACTTCACACCCAGAGGAATGGACTTAAGATCAAAAAACATGTTTTTTTCTGAAGTATATAACCCAATGTTCCACACCCTTACTTTTGCTTTTCACAAATTTAAAGTTAATCTACCAGTCTTCTTTTTTACGATTTCATCTTTTGTTACCTGTGCAACTGTGTGATAGTTTCTCCAATGGAATATGATTAAGTACACGTGGGTCAGTTTGAGATGTGATGCAATTGCTCCTTTAACCAGAATAATGTAGGAATGAAGACATAAACTTCTGATTTATTTTTTATATATTACTGTATTCCAAGAATACTGTTAAATAGCAAAGATGCAAGCTGGCCCAGCCACTCCTATCTCACACAATGGACCCATGAGTGAAGCAGTTTTGTTTTTTGTTTTTTTAAGTATTAAGGATTTTTTAAAATTAAAAATAGGAAAATTATAACTTCAAATACATGACTTGTTCCAAAAGGCTACATTGTGACAAATTATATACATATAATGTTCAAGTTTGGTTTGCTTGTTTCAAAGTGCTATGTTTTTTCTGCCTTGAGCATTACCTGTTGCTTTAAAAAGTCTTTCAATACAACTCCAGCACTGTTTTCAGGTAACACGATAAATGTGTAAATGTGGGCAACACAACTGAAATGGGTTTCAAAAGAAGATTCCCAGGCTCACCAATTCCAAGTCCAGCAAATTTGAGAAGAGGCACAGCTGCAGAGCAGGGAATGAAAATGGATTCCCAGCTGCTCTTTTACTGGTTCTGGACCCTGCTATAACTTTAAAATGTGGTGGTACTTTTGTAGCTAGTTTTGTCCTTCCTGGTGAATCTTGAAGTTTCATATCATGAACAGAAAGCTTTGGTGGTAGGACAGATGGATGAGATTCTGTTTCTAGAAATTTAACGAAATGTTCTGAAAAAGACCTTTTAAGCATAGGCTGTTTATTCAGTTTCAGAGGTGTAGTGAGAACACTTTTTGATCCTCCTCCAAGCCACCCACTCATCCACCTAGTAACTCCACCCTCACTTTCAGTGAACAACTCTTCTATTTCCTCTGTTTTGATCCCCAGGCTGCTTCTCATTGATCTTAACACGTCATGATGCTTGTTTTTTGCTGTGTGAAAATATCTAATGAAGAAGTTTCTCATTAGAACTTTGTCCACTTTTCCTTCTGTGCGGTTTCTAAATTAACCAATTTCTTTTGTGTCTCATCCAGCATTACTTGTTGGAGCTTGTAATGGTTTGGCAGTTTCATGTAATTATGAATTCCAAAAATATATATTGATTTGTGCTTGTAAACTGATCTGTTAATCTGGGCATGATTAGGTTATGACTAGGGCGTTAACTGCCACGTCAGTGGGACATTGAGCTCCACCCCTTGGTGGGTGTGGTCTCAAGTATAAAGGCTAGGCAGCAGATTTGAGTGGCAGAGATTTGAGAAGCAGTTCTGATGTAGGAGAGAAGTGCTCCAGGAGAAGATAAGTGAGTCGTTCGCCCGATAGTCTACAGCTGGCCTTGTGGAGAGACGTAAAAGTGTAGAGAACCTCATGGTCTACAGCTGAAATTGTGGAGGAAACAGAAGCTAAGCCTGGAGAGAAATGCAGCCCTGGCAGGAGAGGAACCCAAAGGCCTGAGCCCTTGCAGACATCAGCAGCCATCTTGCTCCAACACGTGGACTTTGGTATGAGAAGAAACTTATGCTTTGTGGCCTGGTAACTGTAAGCATCTACCCCAAATAAATACCCTTTATAAAGACCAACCAATCTTTGGTGTATTTCAAAAGGCACACCTGTGGCTGACTAAAGCAGAGCTCATTTTGTTTTTTAGGTTTTTCAATTCATTCTTCCTTCAAATCTAACTGTTCAGTAAGTCTTGATGCTGAGTCCAATGCAGTATTTGCTTCATCCAAATGTTTCTGTAATGAATTTATGCCTTTGTCTTCCATTCACCTATGAGCTGAGTTTGCTTTTCTAATTCAGCAGAATACATAGATTTTTCCTCTTGTTGGAAATGCTCTAGTAACGTCTGCAGGTTGGCTAGTGATAGAACATACTGCTTTAATTGTTCTTGTGAGATGGAAAGCTGATGTGCAGTTCCATCCTTCTGCATGGAGACTGCATTCAATTGGACCTGCAATGATGCCACTTGCAAACTGGCTTGATGACATACTTTCCTCAGTGTAATAGAGGATGAAAGTAGCTTCTCTTCCAATATTGTGACTTTTTTCTTAGGTGAGTTTCCCTATCTTGTGCAACCAAAGCTTCACTAGTATAAGAGTCTTCTGATTATAAAAGATGGTTATGCAATCACTCTATTTCCTGGTTTATTAGTAATGCTTTGTCACTTTAATGTTGCATCTCATTCTATAGGGCACTGTTTTCCATTTGTTTGTGTTTCAGGGCCAACATAACTTGGCGTCTCTTCTGTTGAGACACAGCTGCCTTCTCCTGTATGGAACTAATTGCATTCAAAAGCTGATTTAACTGCCCAGGCTTGCCCAGTTCTTTTTCTTTCAATAGTTGCTCAAAAGCAAGAGCATTATCCTTCATTGCCTGGCATTCAAACTCCCATTATTGCAGCATCATAGAAAACTGCATGTTAGTCTCTCTTTTTTAACTTTAATTTTATTTTTTAAAGATAATTAGATTACATAAATGTTACATAGAAAACATAGGGATTCCCATACATCCCACCTCCCACACCTCCCAAAACCTCCCACATAAACATCCTTCATTAGTTTGGTACATTAACTGCAACTGTTAAACACACCCTGAGGCTTGGCCATTAAGCATGGACCATAGTTCACATTGTAGACCATACTCTCCCCAAAACAGTTCTGCATGTTATATGATGATATAAAATAGCATATATCTGTCATTGCAAAGTAACTAAGGACAATTTCCAAATCCCAAAAAAGCCCATGTATCACAATTGCCTTTCCTTCTCCCTGACTCCAGAGCCCCCAGTGGCCACTGGCTCCACATCAGTGTTGTAATATCTTTATTGCTTGAATTACAGCATGTCTACAGTAGAATACAAGTAAGTCCACTCTAGTCCATAGTTCTTCCCCTCATCCTGAGGAGTCTGGGATGGCGATGTCCACTCCACCTCCAACTAAGAGGCAGCCTACATCCCATGGGGAAGATGGATGGGACTATCCTGCCTACAGCCCTGGACTCTCTCCCTTCCCTGGGACAGCCTTGTCCATCATCATCTCCCAGTTGTCCTGGGTGAGTCCAACAAACTGTAGAGTATGAGCTGATGGTCCACTGAGGTTCCGGGCCCAGCTAACACATGGAAGTCCAAAGAATCAAGTCTCTGGACATACACCTACAAACTCCAGCACCAAGCATATGTTGGAATAGAAGGGACAGCGAAGCCATGTGCAGGGAAGACATATTTGAGTCCAACTCTGTCACTCTCAGGAGCGCAAACTCCAAAGTAGGGCCCACAGACAAGGCACCAAACTCTGGAGCTATCCACCCTGACATAGCACCTGTGTGTCTCCAGAGCCCTCAGAAGCCCCACTATTTGGGGTGATATCCACTTTGGAAGTCTAAGAGATCCTACTGAGATGTGCATAAGCATAACCTCTGGGATGACCTCCAGACTCATTTTGAAGTCTTTTAGCCATAAAAACTCATTTGTCTTTACCTTTTCCCCTTTTTATTCAAGGCCTTTTTCCAATCACATTGCCAGTTGGCACTTGGTTACAATTGTTCAGTGCCAGGGAGGCTCATCCCTGGGAACCATGTCCCATGCCAGAAGGAAGGTAATGCATTCATATGCTGAGTTTGGCTTAGAGAGAGGCCACATTTGTGCAACAAGAAGGTTGTCACGAGGTAACCCTTAGGCACCCCACAACAATAGGCTGTTTCAATTTCAAGAGCAAGGACTCATTAGGTTAGTCACCAATATCAAGGACCCATCAGTGGATCATCCTTCTTCACCAGCCACTGCTCCTACACTTGGGGGAATGTTGCTTCTCCCTTAGAGAATGTAGCAGAGCTCTCCAGGATGGGAATTCAGTATTCTCTCATTGATTGAGTAATTATCCACCCACTGTGACAATGCCCCATGAACATTTGAACATTTTCATATACCTTATAATTAGACTCAGGTGAACTTCCTCCCATGCAATCCCCATCCCTGCTACCCCACACCAACAATCCTCCCCCACAACAGTTGTAACCTTTCTGTGATCCAAAGCTTCTTCAAAGATGAAGCCATTAAAATAGCTGAATACAGTTAATAGGAAAATGAAATAATAATGGTAAGTTTAAATGTAAGTGATAAAATACATAATAATTTTAAAAAACTAAAAATAAAATGAAATTAATTGATTGGGATATTAAAAAATGAAAAATTCAAAATAATGTTTTGACCTTTTGCATTTCATCCCTGCAATATCTGGTGTCCATTCTGTACCGTGGCACCTTCCCACTCTCATTACCCAGTGTCTCACTGTTGTTCATTTTGTTTCAAAGAAGTTTTAGGTCACACCAAAGTCACATGCAGAATACAGGAGACTCTCATAAACCCAACATCCTCCCCCTTTCCTCTCCCCCATATTCATACCTTTTTATATGTGGATGGCAACATTATTATAACTGATATACAAAGTGAAACATAGCTACTAAATATTGCCAATGGTTTACACTATGGTTTATATTTTAGACCATACACTTTTATAAATTTGGTAATATTTAACATGCCCTGTGTCCATCACTGTATGGTAATGAAGAACAATTCTACTGACCATTAAATACCCCCTGTTTGAGACTCCCACCTGTCTACTTCTGAACAAATCAGTCCTCCCAAAGCTGGGAGTCCAACACCTTCCTGCTCATTATGTGGGTCTCCACCCACTTATACAACACATTATGACAGAATGAACACTCACACACTCCCTACAAGACTGCTGTAGGTGTGCTCTGTCCCAAAAGTCCTCCCAACCAACACCCTAAACTAGTGACTCTTCCTTGTCATTTTTCCATAAGGGCATTCCCAACACTGTAATTTCAACCTCTAATCCACAAATCCCCAGTGTTCACCTGGTCCCTCTCCCAACCCTTCCCCACAGTATCCTGGACTTTCTCACCCACCCTTCCCAATCTACCCACCTGGCAACACTGCACCACCCAACCCAATAATATCACTACCCTCCTGTCCTATCCCTTCAATACACAACTACACTCATTTTACCATGCATTACATCCATATGAGTGATGACTCACAACCTTCTCTTCTCTTTCTATTTCTTGTAAACCTATCTTACAGACAATAGCTCTCTGAGACTGCTCAATTTCCTTAATTCATATCAGTGCAGTTGGGTACTGCTCATCCTTCAATGCCTGGCTTGCTTCCCTATTCATAAGGTCTTCAAGATTCATCCTGTGGGTTAACACTTTATTCCTTCTAACAGCTGAATAATATTCCACTGTATGTATGTACCACATTTTGTTTATCCATTCATCTGTTGATGGGCACCTGGGTTGATTCCAACTTTTGGCAATAGTGAACAAAGCCACTATGAACATTGTTGTGCATTTGTTGTTCATACCTTTGCTTTCAATTCTTTGGGGTATATACCCAGCAGTGAAATCGATGGGTCATATGGAAGTTCTATAGTTAGTTTTTTCTTTTTTTAAAGATTTTTATTTATTTTTATTACATATCTCCCCTTCCCCCCGCTGCGGCGACGCGCCGAGAGTGGTCACTGCGCAGGCGCAGCTTTCCCCTCTTGTGGGCGGTCTCTGCGTCCGTTCACGGCCGGCGCTTGATTCAGTTCGTGGGTGGCTGGCTGCGCTCCATCCGTGGGTGGCCTGCCCTGCCCGTGGCGGCTCTTGCCCTGTCCGTGGCAGCTTCTTGCCCTGCCCACGGTGGCTCCGGCCCGCCCATGGCGGCTTGCCATTCTCAAGGCAGTCTGCCCGCTAGGAGAGGTCCCCGGGAATCGAACCCGGGGCCTCCCATGTGGTATGCCGGCGCCCTATCCACTGGGCTATCGAGCCGGCCCCTATAGTTAGTTTTTTGAGGAACCACCAAATTGTCCTCCATAGTGGCTGGACCATTCTACAATCCCAACAGCAGTGGATGAGGGTTCCTGTTTTTCCCCATTCTCTCTAACTCTTATAATCTGCTGTTTTTTGTTTTATTAGCAGCCATTCTAATTGGTGTAAGATGGTATCTCATTATAGTTTTGATTTGCATTTCCCTAATAGTGATGTTGAGCATCTTTTCCATGCATTTTAGCCATTTGTGTTTCTTCCTCACAGAAGTGTCTTTTCAGGCCACTAGCCCATTTTTTAAATGGGTAGTTTGTCTTTTTATTTTTGAGGTGTAGGATTTCTTTATATATTCAAGATATTAGGCTCGTGTCAGATATATGGTTGCCAAATATTTTCTCCCATTGGGTAGGCTGCCTTTTTATTTTCTTGATAATCTCCTTTGAGGTGCAGAAGTGTTTAATTTTTATGAGATCCCATTTATCTATTTTTTCTTTTGCTGCTCATGCTTTCTGTGAAAAGTTCATGAAACCATTTCCTATTACAAGGCCTGTAGACGCTTACCTACATTATCTTTCAAGGTCTTTATGGTCTTGGCTATTATATTTAGATCTTTGATCAATCTGGATTAGATTTTTGTATAAGGTGTGTGATGGTGTTCATCTCTCATTCTTTTGGATATGGATATCCAGTTCTCAAAGCAACAGTTGTTGAAGAGGCCATTCTCTCCCGGTTGGGTAGGCTTGGTGGCTTTGTCGAATATCAGATGACTGCATATGCAAGGATCTATATCAGAACTCTCAATTTGGTTCCATTGGTCAGTATGTCTATCCTTGTGCCAATACCATACAGTTTTGACCACTGTAGCTTTGTAGTATGTTTTAAAGTCAGGTACTGTGATACCTCCAAATTCATTTTTCTTTTTCAGTATGCTTTGATGATTTGGAGCCTCTTAATCTTCCAAATAAATTTTCTAGTAAGTTTTTACAATTCCTTAAAAAATACAGTCTTGATTTTTATTGGGATTTCATTAAATCTGTAGATTTGTTTGGGTAGGATAGACATCTTGCTGATGATTAGTCTTCCTATCCATGAACAGGGAATATTCCTCCATTTATTGAAGGAGGAATTGATTTCCTTTAAGAGTGTTGTGTAGTTTTCTGTATATATGTCTGTTACGTCTTTAGTTAAATTTATTCTTAGGTATTTGATTCTTTTAGTTACTATTGTAAATGGTATTTTTTTCTAGATTTACTCATCAGATTGCTGATTATTGGTATACAGAAATGCTACTGATTTTTAAGCATTGATCTTTTAGCCTGTGACTTTACTGAACTTTAAAGTTTTAGAAGCTTTGTTATAGATTTCTCAGGGCTTTCTATTTATAAGATCATGTCACCTGCAAATAGTGAAATTTTTCTTCTTCCTTTCCAATTTGGATGACTTTTATACCTTTTTCTTGCCTCAGTGCTCAAGCAACTACTTCTAAGACAATATTAAATAGGAGCAGTGATAGTGGTCATCCTTGTCTTGTTCCCTATCTTAGAGGGAAAGCTTTTAGATTTCACCATTGAAGATGATGTTGGCTCTGGGTTTTTCATATATACCCTTTAACATTTTCAGAAAGTTTCCTTGGATTCCTATATTTTGCAGTGTTTTTATCAGGAAAGTGTGCTGTATTGTGTTGAAAGCTTTTTCTGTATCTATAGAGATGATAATGTGATTTTTTCTTTCAATGTGTTTATGTGGTGTATTACATTGTTTATTTTTCTTATGTTGAACCATCCTTATATAACCAGGATGAAACCCACTTGGTCATGGTGTATAATTCATTTTATATGTTGTTGAATGCAATTAGCAAGTATTTTATTGAGGATTTTAGATTCTAGCTTCATTAGAGAGATTATTCTGTACTTTTCCTTTCTTGTGGCATCTTTGTTTCACTTTGGAATTAGGGTAATGTTGGCATCATAGAATGAGTTTGGCAATGTTCCTTCTGCTTCTATTTTTTGGAAGAACTCAAGTAGGATTGGTGTTAGTTCTTTCCAGAATATTTGGTAGAATTCAGCAGTAAATCTATCTAAATGTGGGCTCTTCTTAGTGGGGAGGGTTTGAAGACTGAGTCTATCTCTTTATTTGTAATTGGACTGTTGAGTTCATCAATTTCTTCTTTGCCAAAGTATGCTCCTTGTATGTTTCTAGGAATTTTTCCATTTCCTCTAAATTATCATTCTTGTTGGAATATAATTTTTCAAATTATCTTCTTATGATACTCTTTATTTCTGAGGGGTCAGTGGTGATATCCCCTCCCTCATATTTTATTTTGTGTATTAGCATCTGCTCTCTCTTTATCTTTGTTAGTCTGCCTAAGGGTTTATCAATTTAATTGATCTTCTCAAACAACCAGCTTTTGGATTTGTTTATTTTTTCTTGTGAATTCTTATCTTCTATTTCATTTAGTTCTGCTCTAATCTTTGTCATTTCCTTCTTTCTACTACATTTTGGGTTACTTTGTTGTTGTTTTTTCAATTCCTCCTGGTGTGTAGTTATGTCTTCAATTTTAGCTTTTTCTTCTTTTTTGATATGTGCATTTATGACTATGAATTTCCCTCTTGGTACAGCTTTGGCTGCATCCCATAGGTTTTTATATGTTGTGCTGTCATTTTCCTTCATTTCAAGGTAGTTACTGATTTCTTTTGAGATTTTCTCCTTGACCCACCATTTCTCTAAGTGTGTGTTTTTTTAATTCCCATATATTTGTGCCTAATCTGGTCCTCTGGCCCTTCATGATCTGCAATTTCATTCCATTTTGGTCAGGGAAATTACTTTGTATAATCTCAATGTTTCTGAATTCATTGAGAATTGTTCTGTGGCCTAGCATGTGGTCTATCTTCAAGTATGATCCATGTGCACTTGAGAAGAAAGTACATCCAACTGTATTTGGATGTAGCTTTCTGTATATATCTTTTAGGTCCAGATCATCTAATTTATTATTCAAAGTCTTTGTTTCTTTATTGATTAGCTGTCTAGATGTTCTGTCTAATGGTGATATCTTTAAAGTTTTCATTGAGGTTTTTCTTTGACCCATGTTTTCCTTAGAAGTGTATATTTTAATCTCCAACTATTTTGGTTATTGAGCTGTCTGTCAACACACTAATTCTTCATTCCACATTTTTCAGATTCATTACATTGATGATATAATGTTCTTTGGACCTGGTAAAGTAGAAAACAGCAAAACTTTAGACACATTTGTAAGAAATTCATAATATATAATGGGAAATAATCCTACTCAAATTCAAAAACCTATCTAACAGAATTTCTAGACCAGGATCTTAAGTAGATTTATGATACTTGAAGATTCTGAGCCAAACATCATTACTTTGTAGAAACTTTATCAGACTCCTATACCTGAATGACAAAGTAGGACTTTAGGATTCCATCCTCTATAGAAAAAAAAGCAGTTTCTTATTATAAGAAACAATTTCTGGCTTATTCCTATGCCTTAAAAATTTACTGAACCACCAAGTTAGAATGTAACCTGTGGTGTATATCTTCAACTGAGTGAAATCCATAGTGACCCTTAAACAGTGGTTCTCAATTTAGCAATTTTTCCAAATGTTTGACATTTTGCAACATCTGGAGATATTTTTGGCTGTCCTAACTGGGGATGAGGTATTGTGGGGTGGTTGCTGCTACTTGCATCCATTGGGTAAGGCCAAGGATGACATTTAAATTTCTACATTACACAAGATAGTATCCACAACGAAGAATTATTTAACCCCAAATATCAATAGTGCTGAGGTTGAGAAACCCCGTCTGAATTATTTGGTATACTTCCTATTGTTTTGAGAATCATATAAACCTTTGTGTTAAAAAATGTGTTAAGATGATTCTTTCCTGCTACATATAAGTTTTCAGTTTATTTCAAGCTTTATAGTCTCATATTTCATGGTTCTTGTACTTTTGGTTTTGCTTTGACAGAAACCAAATGGTTTAACCTTATATCATTTTGCTTCTAAATTCTATGGCAACCATTACTTCCCAAGAGCTCTGCATTCACTTATGTTACAAGATTTTATGGCAAACATAAATGAAACAAGTAATATTGTGTGCTAAGAACTAATCTGAGAAGGTAGAGTGTGTTATCAGAACTTGTAGCAAAGGAAATTAACTGCTATGTGACTACATTGTTCAGGAAGAATACCAGTTATATTTATTATTTACTATCTTTATACTTTTTACTTAGCTTTCTTGCCTTACTTTACAGACTAGGCTCTTCATTAAAAGGTAAAAATGTGTACCTAAAGTTTAGATTTTAAAAATATAAGTATTGTGTAAATATTCTTTACCAGATTGAGTTTCCTTCTGTGCCTAGCTTGCAAAGAGATGTATGATGAATAGGTATTTAATTTTATCAAATTATTTTTCTATATCAAAACTTTGTAAGATTTTCTTCATATTCTTGATATATAAATATTAAGAAAACTTGCCATTTGGCAAAAATATACCTTACCATTATATATCTTTTTCTTCATGCATTACAAGACTTGGCTTGTTATCATTTTTTAGATATTTAAAAATTACATCCCAGAGGGAAATTGGCCTGCACTTTTATTTTCTTACTTTTTAAATTTTTTTCCATCAAATTTATTCTAATCATTTGAAGAAAATAATAAAATGCTCATCTAAAATACAATCTTCCTTTCCTGATAAGAAAGAGAGGGAGTGAAAGAGATAGAGAAATAGATGCTTTAGCATGGACCATAGCTACTGGTAGGGCCTAGTGTGAAAGTGCAAAACTGGCCTCTTGATCCAGCAGGACTACACCAATATGGTCTAGTGTGAGACCTTCAAGGGTCTAAAACTTCACCTCCAGTCCAATGATTATGGCAAATTTTGTCTAACCAAATAGGTCTTCTTACTGTTTCCAACATTGACACTGAGATGAGAAAAAAGCTATGCTGAGAATTTCACTATTTCTGGAATCATTCACTGGAGCCACTCAGCACATTTTTTCACCTATATGATGTGCAGTTACATGTTAGACAGTGCGATTCTACTAATGAAAGGTGCATTGCAGAAAGAAAAAAAAATCTGTGAAAGAAATTTATATATATATATACATATTTACATATCCCCCCCCCACTTTCTACTTGTTCTTGCTGTGTTCATTTTTGCATTCTTCTGTGTCTGCTTTGTCTCCCCCTGTTGTGACTAAGTGCCAAATCAGCTCACTGGTGAGCGGTGGCCTTCTCCACTCGTGGGTGGCTTGCCCTGCTGGCCGGTGACTCTGCTCTGCTTGCAGGCAGCTCTGTTTTGCTCACGGGTGACTTGCCTTGCCCGTGGTGGCTTTTTTTTGCCTCGCCCATGGCAGCTTGCCCCCTCAAGGCTGTCTGCCCCACTCAGAGAGGCACCCAGGAATCGAACCTGGGGCCTCCCATGTGGTGTACTGGCACCCTATCCACTGGGCTACAGCCGGCCCCTGTGAAAGAAATTTTGATGAAGCACCACCCATTGGGAAGTTTCTTGGGAATTGAAGCAGTCAACATTGTAAGACACACTTGGATGTCTTTAATGCCAGTCTGGTTGAAACACCATTAGCTCCATTCTTTCAAGACATCATGTCTTATAATACCCTATATGCACTGAATACTGAAGTACTGCACAATAAGATGTACAAAACCTACCTTGAGGAATTCTATAAATTCTGTAAGAAGCATGGTGATGTCACAGCAGAAATTTTGTGTTCCATTCTTGAGTTTGAAGCTGATAAATGGACCTTGATCATCACTCTTAACTCCTTTGGCATTGAATTGAGCAAAGATGATTCAGTAGTCCCTCTACCTCACCTGTGGCAAGTTTTATCTTGAGAGGATGAGCTTTTAAGTCCAAGTACATGACTTTGAACAGATGAAGCCAGCAGCATACCATTACACTGTATACAGGCTTTTGTTCAGCACCTTAGATGACAGCAACAGGGGAAAGACATTGGAGGATGTGTTTTATAAGTAAGAGATACAAATGAATGTGCTGGCATTCAACAGACAATTCCATATGGTTTGTTTTATACATACATAAAGCTGAAGGGACAAGAAATAAGGAATATTGTATGGGTAGCAGAATGCATTTCACAGAGACTTAGGAAAAAAATTAACAATTACATTCCAATTTTATAACCAATTTGTGGGGCCCCAAAGCAGAAAATCATAAATGTTAAAAGTAAGTTATAGCAGAAAATAAAAGGAATTGTGTTGAATTAAAAGGAGAGAGAGAGAAATAGGATAAAGGAAAGATAAATAAGAACAACTTGAAAATTACTTGGTTAAATCTCTACGAAAATGTCATCATCGATCATCTTCCAAATGATATTTATTAGATCTATAATATAGAGGCCTTATCTATGCAATGCTAATTATAGAGTTTATTTGGTCCTCTTAGTTTCCTTACAGTAAGTGAATCTAAAGCTTATGGTTAGGGCCCGGCTAGATAGCTCAGTGGATAAAGAGCTCGCTGGGAAACCACATGGGAGGCCCTGGGTTCGGTTCCCGGGGACCTCTCCTAGCGGGCAGACCGCCTTGAGAATGGAAGCCGCCATGGGCGGGCCGGAGCCGCCGTGGGCAGGGCAAAAAGCTGCCACGGACAGGCAAAAGCCGCCACGGGCAGGGCAG